>JAZDUH010000341.1:25847500-25882500 GCA_036419115.1 Scarus forsteni | reverse complement strand
CATTGTGAGCTGCAGCGTTGTCCTGTTAAAAAACCCAGCTGTTACCACACAGACGAGGGCCCTCAGTCATGAGGGATGCCCGCTGCAACATCTGCACGTAACCAGCCGCCGTTTGACGACCCTGCACCACCTGAAGCTCCAGTGTTCCACTGAATGAAAAAGCACCCCAGATCATGATGGACCCCCCCTCCACTGTGCCGGGTAGAAAACATCTCAGGTGGGATCTCCTTGTCATGCCAGTAACGCTGAAGCCATCTGGACCGTCAAGGTTACATTTTTTCTCATCAGAGAATAAAACTTTTTTCCACCTTTCAATGTCCCATGTTTGATGCTCCCTGGTAAAGTCTAATCGGGCAGTTTTGTGGCGTTGAAGGAGACGAGGTCTTTGAATTTGTTTTTTGTTTTCGAAACACTTTTCCTGCAGATGCCGTCTGATGGTTATTGCGCTGCAGTTGGCACCAGTAAGGGCCTTAATTTGGGTCGAGGACCGCCCTGTGTCTTGACGGACAGCCAATCGGCTCCTCCGGCTCAGCGCAGGTGTAATTTTTTTGGGTCTACCTCTTGACTTTTTGGTACCATAACGCTCAGGATCTTTCAAAAAATTTAGAATGACTGTCTTAATGCATCCAGCCTCAGCAGCAATGGCACGCTGCAAGAGGCCTTGCTTATGCAGCTCGATGATCGGACCACGTTCAAGAAGAGAAAGCTTCTTAGCTTTAGCCATCAGGAGGGCATGACCGTGTGAATGCCTGACAGAAAATGAACATTTTGAGCAGATTTTGGCTTTAATAGCCTGTGGTCTTAAACTTTTGATCAGCTGATAAACAGCCTATTTCAGTTTACTTGTTGTTTTCAATAATTTACTTTTTCAAAGTGCTTTTTGTCGCACTCCCCCTTCTTGCTTTTGCATATTGTAGCTCTATTTAAAACCTCATTAAGGTCCAAATGTGCAAAATGCATATTCTAGCAATTTTTCAACTGGTCTTAAGATTTTGATCAGGTCTGTGTATTCAAAAAATGTGTCAAGAAGATAAAAAAAATCTCCATGTCACAACGGACTACAAATCACATTTATTCAGTGTTCTGACAGAGGGTTGGTGTCCTTGTGTAAAGCAGTAACACTAATGCCCCTTTCACACTGACCGGTTTAAAGCCATAACAATTGGCTCCTGTTGACAGTGTGAAAGGGTTTAACTGGCCCAAGTCGACTGACCCTGTAAAGGACACGGGTCTTTATCAGCTTCAGCAGGAACATCACATCTGGGTCGACCCGCTAATTTACAGATTACGTCAGCGTAACGTGCCCACATCACGCCGTCCCCTCCGTCTGTAACTTTCCTGACCCTTTGCTGTCTCAGAAACTAATTTCATCCACCTTTGAATCATCAGAGCTTGTTCATTTTTAAAGAGGGACAAAAGTACAAAGTAAAGAAAACTGTGTCCACTGCCTCCATGCTCCTTTACATTGTTTACATGTGAGGGCTTCGTTGCACTGATGTCATCAACGTGATAACATCGTCTTAATGCGCCAGAGGAAAAAAAATAACAGCCACACAGCTTGTCTGCTTCCGATTAGAAAGAGTCTGCTGGCAGTGGGAAAAGAGTCACTTGCCGATTGTTAGCGGGTTAATCAGCGTTCAAAACACCCGTGTTGACCTGATAATTTTAGGCTGAAAGCTTTTACGATGAACCACTGCTTCCTTTCCGTCATTGCTGTTCACCAAAACATCCACCAGGGGGCTCAAAAATCTGTCTCTCACAGGCCTCCACTTCTCCTTCACTACCGACCAACTGATATTTAAGTGCTCTAAAATATCCTCCATGCTGTTTATTTTATATCTTTTTTTGCATTGTCTGTCCTGGTGTCCAGGCAAACGAACCCCATGCAGATGTTTATAATTTCTAACTAACTCTCAGAGTTTCTCGTCAAAAGTTCTGCCATTATCCTTTCTTCTTGGTGTCTCACTGAACAGCAGTCTAAAAGCAGCTCTGCCCAGTGGTTTCAGTGTTACTGCTCCATTTGGCCCGTATCTGTGAGCTTTATGGAAACCTTCAGAAATACAGATGAAGTGAACGCAGAGCAGGGACAGGAGACTCGGTCTGTATCTGTATTAGGGATGTAACGGTATGAAAATTCCATAGCACGGTTATTAATTAACCGCTACCTTGAGAGAAAGAAAGAAAGACTATTACGAAGAGCAAATACAAAAAAATGTGAATCACACCAAGGAAATATGGAATTTAATTAACGGTGTGGTCAAAAACAAGAAACCTGTCAAAAGCTACCCACTTAACCTTACAGAGAATGCAGATAACACAGTGAATAAGTTAAACACATTCTTTGCAGAGATAGGGCCAAATCTTGCCAAACAGATCCCACAGAATGACCTGACCTGGAAGCACTTTGATAGGGAGGGGAGTAGTAACCAAAACACTATGTTTTTGACTCCAGCAGACGACAGAGAAATAAAACAACTGATTAATAACAGCACAGGAAAAACATCTAAAGACGTCCATGACATTGACATGAAACTAATCAAAATGGTACAAGACGAGATTGCATCACCTTTGACACATATATGTAATCTATCGTTTCAGGCAGGAAAATTCCCAGATGAAATGAAAATCACAAAAATAATCCCCTTGTATAAACAAGGTAACAAGGAGGACTTCAATAACTACAGGCCAATAGCAATACTACCACAATTCTCCAAGATACTAGAAAAACTGTTCAGCAGCAGACTAGATAAATTCATTGATCAACACAATCTGCTATATGACGGTCAATACGGATTCAGAAAAAATCATTCCACAACATTAGCGATAATGGAAGCTGTAGAAATAATTACTGATACGATCGAACAAAAAAAATTTAGTATTGGAATATTTATTGATCTAAAGAAAGCATTCGATACAATAGATCACAATATACTTTGTTATAAACTTGAAAAGTTGGGCGTAAGGGGAAAAGTGCTAAATTGGATCAGGAGCTACCTGAATGGGAGATACCAATACGTCCAAGTAGCAGGAAAAAAATCAAGGCGCCTCAATACTATTTGCGGGGTCCCACAGGGGTCCGTATTGGGTCCAAAGCTATTTACTCTTTATATAAATGATATATGTAAAGTATCAGAAAAAATTAAATTAATACTATTTGCAGATGACACAAGCCTTTTCTCCTCGGGGGACAACCTGAATGAGCTGATCACAGTGACAAATGAAGAGCTAAACAAGCTACAAACATGGTTCAATATAAACAGATTATCTCTGAACCTAGACAAGACGAAATTTATGTTATTCGGCAACAAAAATAGAGACTGTGAGGCTAATGTAAATATAAATGGAACCAAGATACAAAGGGTTAATGAATTCAAATTTCTAGGAGTAATCATCGACGAGAAACTAAACTGGAAACCTCATATATCCTATACGCACAAAACATTAGCCAGGAGTGTATCAATACTGTGGAAAGCAGAAAAAGTACTAAACCAGAAATCACTTCTCACAGTTTACTGGGCACTGGTGGCACCACACATACAATATTGCTGCGAAATATGGGGAAACAGCTACAAAACAAATATTAAAGGTATATTAACACTCCAGAAAAAAGCAGTGAGAATTATTCACCACGCAAGCTATAGAGCACACACAAATCAGCTGTTCATCACAGCAAAGATCTTAAAACTATATGACCTAATAAAATACAGGACTGTACAGATATTATATAAGGCTGCACATGACCAGTTGCCGAGGAACCTACAAACAAGGTTCACAAAATGAGAGGCAAGGCACAACCTCAGAGGGTCTATGATTCTCAAAAAGAAATCAGTAAGAACAACATTGAAAGGGATGACAATCACAGTTAATGGAGTAAATCAATGGAACAGCCTCCAGGAAGAAACCAGGTGCAGCGGAACCATAAAAGAATTTAAAAAAAGAATACTGAGAAGATACTTTGACGGATATAAATATGTAAACATCTAGGGGTGGTTATAGAAAACATGTACAGAGCTCAAGGATGTTGATGGTCGGTGAAACAAAACATGTGGGTTGATTGGTCTATAAGACAGCAGGAAAGACGAAATGTACCAAAACAGTCACGCGTCTAACACGTCTGAAAAGTGAAGAATGAAAAGCAACGAGGGCACACCACTCCAACATCACCATCTCCAACATCACAACCCCAACATCACAAACCGGGACTAACAACAACAACAACAACAACAACAACAACAACAACAACAAAGGATTACGTGGAACGAAGGATTATGGAATATGTCAAATACGGACACTAAAAGGGAGTCTAGAATTATGTAAGACCTCTATAAATGAATAAAAATGTATAACAACTTGTTAATATGTGGAAAAAAGGAGACTAAGTACTAAATATTGAGAAAATGGGGATGGGACTAGATAAGCTCTGCTTCTCCCGTCTACCCTTTCGGACATGAACATTTGATCAACTATTGACAATGTGTGATGCTGTATAACTGTGTTGACATGACCGAAATAAATAAATGAAATGAAATGAAATGAAAATTGTGACTATCGTTATCACAGTTATCATTATTATCACAGTATTGCTGCAGTGTGCTAAAAATGTCCAAAAAGTACTTCTACACAGTCTTGAAGTCATTTAACCTCTTTAATATTCGAATTTAACAGTTCTTTTTTCTTCTTTTGACAAAAACATTGTCAGGAAATGTCCTATAAGTTCCAGTTGCAGTTTCCTACCCGGAACTCGGAAATTCCTACTTCCGACTTCAACTGGAACGCACCACAAGACGTTACTGGAGCCAAAGCGTGTGTTTGTTGTGTTGTAGCCGGGACATTCCTCAGAACTCTGCATTGCTTTACAACTTCTTTTTTTAACAACTTACAGGATTCAAAGCGACGAGGTAATCTATCTCTTTCTAGTTACATAGCGGTAGTTTTTGATGTGTGACAACAAGCAATTTTAGGAAAACTTAGTAATGTAGTTTTGTAGCCGGCTACATATCGCTACTTACAGCCCAGTGCTCTAAGACGTGTCTGAATAATATAAATCTGCTCTCGTTTTAATTGTCTTGTTCCCTAAGTTGAGTATCCAGGCCAGTCCAGCCCTGTCCGACCCGACCGGAAGGCTAAGGAATAGCATTTATAGTTAGCCTATTTTGATGCAAAAAAACTCATCTTAAAGTGTAAAAAAGTAAAAGTGTAAAAGTTTTTTTGCTATTACATAGAAACTCCTCACAGTCTCTTTAATGAGAAATAAAAGCAAAAAAAATGTGTCATTATTACATAATAAATGCTGAAACAGTGTGAAATTAAAAGAAAAGAAAGCAACTTTAAACAGGGTTCTCTTCATAAACAATTGTGAATGAACATGCTCAAAGCATTGAGATGACCAGAAATAAATTTAACCTATTTTACTAACACTCATACATTTTAGTTCGCCTGCAGCATTAGTGTCCTTGTTACAGCTCGTTATATTAGACCATGTCCAGGCCTTTTTTATTTATTTATTTGTTGTTTTACTAACAATAGTCCCTAAAGCAGTTAGCCCCCTTCATGACTCTCCTCTGGTCTCTCCTTTCCATGGCAGATCTCCTCCACATCTCCTTCTTTAATATTTACAAATTACGACTGATGAAATCTATAAAACACAAACTATGACGGAAAAAGACGATCTACTACGGCAAAATACAGCAAGACTGCGAATAAACGACAAGAACTCACTCCAGATTGATACTAATGCTGTTATTTACAACCTTTATACATTATTTACACAGAAAATCCTGATAAACCTCCAACAATTCACTCAGGTATGGCTCTCTGAATCCTCTCTCTCTCTGCTCATTTACTCGAGGAGTTACAGCAGTTTTAATCACGCACATTTTGTCTTTCATTGCAGCTTGGTGTTTTAGACAGGGTGACTGTTGTCAATCAGTTTCCCCTTGACATCCGTGTAAAATCCAAACTTCAGAATTTAGACTTTGTCTGTTTAGAGTGTGAAAACCTGTAACAGTCTGAGCGAGGCTCCAGCTGCTGTACTGGACTTCTCAGAGGCCAAACATTACAAACTGCGCTTGACGTCGCTGCCAGCATGAGAAACGGCTGCTTCTGAGGAGCAGACACACAAAGTTCAGGTTTTTCCAGGCGAAGAGCAGCATCACCGAGAGTTATTGACACAGTGTGGTGATCAAACACGGTTTAACGGTAATTTTAATAGGACGCTGTAATGATTACTGTGGGAAATTTTACCACAGTTTACCATTTTACCGGTAACCGTTACATCCCTCATCTGTATGCAGATCGTTAACACTGAACGTAAATGGTTCAGTAACAAGTCTCTTCTGCAGCACGTAGTTCAAGCTCCGTCTGAGGACTCGATCTTCCAGCTCTGGCCGTCTCGCTCCCAGCCCGCGATTAGCTTCCTTCACTTTCTTCACTGCAGTAGGACTAACCTCTGCTTTTCCCTCACGAGTGTCTCACTCACTCCAAACTTTATTTCTGCTCCATTACTGCTGCACATTTTACTACCTGCTGCAGAAATTTCATTGGTTCACGTCTGTCAGTATGAATTAAACATTTAAAAATGATAAATTACAGTGGGTACGGAAAGTATTCAGACCCCCTTAAATTTTTCACATTTTGCTATATTGCAGCCATTTCCTAAAATCATTTAAGTTCATTTTATTCCTCATTAATGTACACAAAGCACCCCATATATTGACAACAAAACAACAGAATTGTAGAAATTTTTGAAGATTTATTAAAAATGAAAAACTGAAATATCACATGGTCATAAGTATACAGACCCTTTACTGTGACACTTGTTTGTTTAACTGAGGCATTGTCCATTTCTTCTGATCATCCTTGAGATGGGTCGACACCATCATTGGAGTCAAGCTGTGTTTAATTGTATTGGTTGGACTTGATTAGGAAAAGCACACACCTGTCTCTGTAAGACCTTTGAGCTCACAGTGCATGTCAGAAGAAATGAGAAGCATGAGGTTGAAGGAACTGCCTGAAGAACTCAAAAACAGAACTGTGGAAAGGCACAGATCTGGCCAAGGCTACAAAAGAATTTCTGCTGCACTTAAGGTTCCTAAGAGCACAGTGGCCTCCATAATCCTTAAATGGAAGAAGTTTGAGACAACAGGAACTCTTCCTAGAGCTGGCCATCCAGCCAAACTGAGCAAAAAAGCAGAAGAGTCTTGTCGAGAGAGGTAAAGAAGAACCCAAAGATCACTGTAGCTGAACTCCAGAGATCCAGTGGGGAAACGGGAGAAAGTTCATGTAAGTCAACCATCACTGCAGCCCTCCACCAGTCAGGGCTTTATGGCAGAGTGGCCCGACGGAAGCCTCTCCTCAGTGCAAGACACATGAAAGCCTGCATAGAGTTCACCATAAAACACATGAAGGACTCCCAGACTATGAGAAATAAGATTCTCTGGTCTGATGAGACCAAGATGGAACTTCTTGGCCTTAATTCTAAGAGGTATGTGTGGAGGAAACCAGGCACTGCTCATCACCTGCCCAATATAACCCCCACAGTGAAGCATGGTGGTGCAGCATCATGCTGTGAGGGTGTTTTTCAGCTGCAGGGACAGGACCACTGGTTGACATTAAAGGAAAGATGAATGTGCCAAATACAGAGAATGATTACTGTGGGAAATTTTACCACAGTTTACCATTTTACCGGTAACCGTTACATCCCTCATCTGTATGCAGATCGTTAACACTGAACGTAAATGGTTCAGTAACAAGTCTCTTCTGCAGCACGTAGTTCAAGCTCCGTCTGAGGACTCGATCTTCCAGCTCTGGCCGTCTCGCTCCCAGCCCGCGATTAGCTTCCTTCACTTTCTTCACTGCAGTAGGACTAACCTCTGCTTTTCCCTTACGAGTGTCTCACTCACTCCAAACTTTACTTCTGCTCCATTACCGCTGCACATTTTACTACCTGCTGCAGAAATTTCATTGGTTCACGTCTGTCAGTATGAATTAAACATTTAAAAACGATAAATTACAGTGGGTACGGAAAGTATTCAGACCCCCTTAAATTTTTCACATTTTGCTATATTGCAGCCATTTCCTAAAATCATTTAAGTTCATTTTATTCCTCATTAATGTACACAAAGCACCCCATATATTGACAACAAAACAACAGAATTGTAGAAATTTTTGAAGATTTATTAAAAATGAAAAACTGAAATATCACATGGTCATAAGTATACAGACCCTTTACTGTGACACTTGTTTGTTTAACTGAGGCATTGTCCATTTCTTCTGATCATCCTTGAGATGGGTCGACACCATCATTGGAGTCAAGCTGTGTTTATTTGTATTGATTGGACTTGATTAGGAAAAGCACACACCTGTCTCTATAAGACCTTTGAGCTCACAGTGCATGTCAGAAGAAATGAGAAGCATGAGGTTGAAGGAACTGCCTGAAGAACTCAAAAACAGAACTGTGGAAAGGCTCAGATCTGGCCAAGGCTACAAAAGAATTTCTGCTGCACTTAAGGTTCCTAAGAGCACAGTGGCCTCCATAATCCTTAAATGGAAGAAGTTTGAAACAACAGGAACTCTTCCTAGAGCTGGCCGTCCGGCCAAACTGAGCAAAAAAGCAGAAGAGCCTTGTCGAGAGAGGTAAAGAAGAACCCAAAGATCACTGTAGCTGAACTCCAGAGATCCAGTGGGGAAACGGGAGAAAGTTCATGTAAGTCAACCATCACTGCAGCCCTCCACCAGTCAGGGCTTTATGGCAGAGTGGCCCGACGGAAACCTCCCCTCAGTGCAAGACACATGAAAGCCTGCATAGAGTTCACCATAAAACACATGAAGGACTCCCAGACTATGAGAAATAAGATTCTCTGATCTGATGAGACCAAGATGGAACTTCTTGGCCTTAATTCTAAGAGGTATGTGTGGAGGAAACCAGGCACTGCTCATCACCTGCCCAATATAACCCCCACAGTGAAGCATGGTGGTGCAGCATCATGCTGTGAGGGTGTTTTTCAGCTGCAGGGACAGGACCACTGGTTGACATTAAAGGAAAGATGAATGTGCCAAATACAGAGATATCCTGGCCGAAAACCTTTTCCAGAGTGCTCAGGATCTCAGACTTGGCCGAGGGTTCACCTTCCAACAAGACAATGACCCTTAGCACACAGCTAAAATAACGAAGGAGTAGCTTCAGAACAACTCCGTGACTGTTCCAGAATGGCCCAGCCAGAGCCCTGACTTAAACCCAATGAGCATCTCTGGAGAGACCTGAAAATGGCTGTCCACCAACGTTCACCATCCAACCTGACAGAACTGGAGAGGATCTGCAAGGAGGAATGGCAAAAGATCCCCAAATCCAGGTGTGACAAACTTTTGCATCACTCCCAAGAATCATGGCTATATTAGCTCAAAAGGCTCCTACTCAGTACTGAGAAAAAGGGTCTGAATACTTGTGACCATGCGATATTTCAGTTTTTCTTTTTTAATAAATCTTCAAAAATTTCTACAATTATGTTGTTCTGTTGTCAATATGGGGTGCTTTGTGTACATTAATGAGGAAAAAATGAGTTTAATTGATTTAAAGTAACGGCTGCAATGTTACAAAAACTGAAAAATTTAAGGGGGTCTGAACATAGACTGTAAAAACAATGAATGTCATGTCGCTGGGCTCGAATTGAAGTTGTCACAAAAACTGCTCCCCCTGGTGACTGGCTGCAGTATAGGTCAACTCTCCGTCTCCCCCATTCATCTGAATGGGCCGTAGTGAAACTTCAAAAAATTAATACACCTATTAGAAATATTTTTCCCATCCATATGCTGTGGTGATATGAAAGTATTATTGGGCTGCGTTTTTTCCAAGTCCTCTTTTTTCTGAAAAGTTTCTTTTTCATCAGTTATTAGAGTTTAAAAATAACCACGGTTTACGGCAGTTTCACAATGATTGTGTACGCTGTATGCTGTGGAGTTTTGTGACCATTCACGACAGCTTTGTCCAGATATGGTCCAGATTCTCTACTGGCTGCACAATGGCGGCACCCTGACGGGGGATATTATGGCTCCAAATCTGTTGCATGGTGGAAGGCGGAGCCACGCTATCCAGTTCTTATAATACATCCATGGGTCTGAATACTTTCTGTACCCATTGTGTGTATGTGTATATATACATACACACACACACACACACACACACACACACATATACATATATACACACACACACACACACAAACACATATACATATACACACACATACATGTACATATACACACACACACACATATATGTACATATACACACACATACATGTACATATACACACACACACACATACATGTACATATACACAAACATACATGTACATATACACACACACACAAACCACTGTATATATAATTAGATATACAAGTCACACCTGACTATAAGTCACAGGAGCGGCCAGACTGACTGAGTAAACCTTAACGTCCAGAAACATGAAATAC
Organism: Scarus forsteni; assembly: GCA_036419115.1. Taxonomy (NCBI): domain Eukaryota; kingdom Metazoa; phylum Chordata; class Actinopteri; order Labriformes; family Labridae; genus Scarus; species Scarus forsteni. The sequence goes on along the minus strand of JAZDUH010000341.1, from coordinate 25,872,030 downwards.
TAATGTACGTCTACACCTGAAGACAGACTTCTACTAATGTACATCTACACCTGAAGACAGACTTCTACTAATGTACATCTACGCCTGAAGACAGACTTCTACGAAGACTTCTCTACTAGACTTCTACTTCTACTGAAGACAGATCTCCAGGTACACTGTCACTGTCTTCTTTTGTCCAGGTGAGTGTTCTGAAGACGATCTGCAGACTCACCTGGTGGCCAGCCTGAACAGGTCGTCCACGGTGTCCGGATGATTCCGCAGACCGTTCTGCTGCTCCAACAATGCGAAGGTCGGCATACACAAGGCCTGAGGAAGAGGAGATGATTCTTCATCATAATCTATGGAAACCAGTCATCTTCATCATTTATGACACCAAACAAATCATCATCATCTATAAAAACCACAATCACCTTCATCATCATCATCATCATCTATAAAAACCACAATCACCTTCATCATCATCATCATCATCTGTAAAAACCACAATCACCTTCATCATCATCATCATCATCTATGAAAACCACAATCACCATCATCATCGTCATCATCATCACCTTCATCATCATCGTCATCATCATCTATAAAAACCACAATCACCTTCATCATCATCATCATCATCATCATCATCATCTATGAAAACCACAATCACCATCATCATCATCATCATCATCATCACAATCACCTTAATCATCATCTTCATCATCATCATCATCATCATCATCATCTATAAAAACCACAATCACCTTCATCATCATCATCATCTATAAAAACCACCATCACCTTCATCATCATCATCATCCTTAAAAACCACAATCACCTTCATCATCATCATCATCATCTATGAAACCCAAATCACCTCCATCATCATCTTCATCACCATCATCATCAATAAAAACCACAATCCCCTTCACCTTCATCATCATCATCTATAAAAAACACAATCCCCTTCATCATCATCATCTATGAAAACCACAATCACCTTCATCATCATCATCATCATCATCATCATCATCATCATCATCATCATCATCTATGAAAACCACAATCACCTTCATCACCTTCATCATCATCATTATCATCTATAAAAAACACAATCACCTTCATCATCATCATCATCATCATCATCATCATCACCTTCATCATCATCATCATCACCTATAAAAACCACAATCACCTTCATCATCATCATCATCATCATCACCTTCATCATCATCATCATCATCTATGAAAACCACCATCATCATCTTCATCATCATCATCTATAAAAACCACAATCCCCTTCTTCATCATCATCATCTATGAAAACCACAATCACCTTCATCATCATCTATGAAAACCACAATCACCTTCATCATCATCATCATCATCATCTATGAAAACCACAATCACCTCCATCATCATCTTCATCACCATCATCATCATCAATAAAAACCACAATCCCCTTCACCTTCATCATCATCTATAAAAACCACAATCCCCTTCATCATAATCATCATCATCAGTCATCATCTATAAAAACCACAATCACCTTCATCATCATCATCATCATCATCTATAAAAACCACAATCACCATCATCATCATCATCATCATCATCATCACCTTCATCATCATCATCATCTATAAAAACCACCATCCCCTTCATCATCATCATCATCATCATCATCATCATCTATAAAAACCACCATCACCTTCATTATCATCATCATCATCTATGAAAACCACAATCACCTTCATCATCATCATCTATAAAAACCACAATCACCTTCATCATCATCATCTATAAAAACCACAATCACCTTCATCATCATCATCTATAAAAAACACAATCCCCTTCATCATCATCATCTATAAAAACCACCATCACCTTCATCATCATCATCTATAAAAAACACAATCCCCTTCATCATCATCATCATCATCTATGAAAACCACAATCACCTTCATCATCATCATCATCTATGAAAACCACAATCACCTTCATCATCATCATCATCATCTACGAAAACCACCATCACCTTCATCATCATCATCATCACCATCATCATCATCATCTATGAAAACCACAATCACCTTCATCATCATCATCTATAAAAACCACAATCCCCTTCATCATCATCATCATCATCTATGAAAACCACAATCACCTTCATCATCATCATCATCATCTATAAAAACCACAATCACCTTCATCATCATCATCATCTATAAAAACCACAATCACCTTCATCATCATCATCATCATCTATAAAAACCACAATCACCTTCATCATCATCATCTATGAAAACCACAATCACCTCCATCATCATCTATAAAAACACAATCACCTTCATCATCATCATCATCATCTATGAAAACCACAATCACCTCCATCATCATCATCTATGAAAACCACAATCACCTCCATCATCATCTATAAAAACACAATCACCTTCATCATCATCATCATCATCTATGAAAACCACCATCACCTTCATCATCATCATCATCACAATCATCATCTTCATCATCTATAAAAACCACCATCACCTTCATCATCATCATCATCATCATAATCTACAAAAACCATCACCTTCATCATCATCATCTATAAAAACCACCATCACCTTCATCATCATCATCATCTATAAAAAACACAATCCCCTACATCACCTTCATCATCATCTATAAAAACTACCATCACCTTCATCATCATCATCTATGAAAACCACAATCACCTTCATCATCATCATCTATGAAAACCACAATCACCTTCATCATCATCATCATCATCTATGAAAACCACAATCACCTTCATCATCATCATCATCTATGAAAACCACAATCACCTTCATCATCATCTATAAAAACCACCATCACCTTCAACATCATCATCATCTATAAAACCACAATCACCTTCATCATCATCATCATCTATAAAAACCACAATCACCTTCATCATCATCATCATCTATAAAAACCACAATCCCCTTCATCATCATCATCTATAAAAACCACAATCCCCTTCATCATCATCATCATCATCATCTATGAAAACATCAATCACCTTCATCATTATCATCATCTATGAAAACCACAATTACCTTCATCATCATCATCATCATCTATGAAAACCACAATCACCTCCACCATCATCATCATCACCATCATCATCTCTAAAAACCACCATCCCCTTCATCATCATCATCATCATCTATGAAAACCACAATCACCTCCACCATCATCACCATCATCATCTATTAAAACCACCATCCCCTTCATCATCATCATCATCATCTATTAAAACCACAATCACCTTCATCATCTATGAAAACCACAATCACCTTCATCATCTATAAAAACCACAATCCCGTTCATCATCATCATCATCTATGAAAACCACAATCACCTCCACCTTCATCATCATCACCATCATCTATAAAAACCACCATCCCCTTCATCATCATCATCATCTATGAAAACCACAATCACCTTCATCATCATCATCTATGACAACCACCATCACCTCCACCATCATCATCATCACCTTCATCATCTATGAAAACCACAATCACCTTCATCATCTATAAAAACCACAATCACCTTCATCATCTATAAAAACCACAATCACCTTCATCATCATCATCATCATCTATGAAAACCACAATCACCTTCATCATCATCATCTATGAAAACCACAATCACCTTCATCATCATCATCATCATCTATGAAAACCACAATCACCTTCATCATCATCATCATCTATGAAAACCACAATCACCTTCATCATCATCATCATCTATGAAATCCACCATCCCCTTCATCATCATCATCATCTATAAAAACCACAATCACCTCCATCATCACCTTCATCATCATCATCTATGAAAGCCACAATTACCTTCATCATCTATGAAAACCGCAATCACCTTCATCATCATCATCATCATCAGCTATGAAAACCACAGTCACCTTCATCATCATCATCATCTATGAAAACCACAATCCCCTTCATCGTCATCATCATCCATTCTTATGCTGCGTTCACACCGCAGTTTACCCAGCTACCAAAAATCAAGCAAGCAAGTTCACTGACGATCGTCATTACCCACAATACCTTATTTTTTTTTTTTTTTTAATGTATATTTTGGGGCATTTTGTGCCTTTATTGACAGGAGAGAGACAGTGGATAGACTTGAGAAAGGGGGAGAGAGAGCAGGGGAAGACACTCTGCAAACTGGTCACAGGCGGGATTCGAACCTGGACCGGCAGAAGCAAGTACATGGGGTGCTAACCACTACGCCAAACCAGCACCCCATAAATACCTTATTTTGGTCACCGATGCCATCGGTCGTTGCTCGGTGACTTCACGTCCGCTTGAGATTCACCGCAATCATATCATACCATATATCACATAATAGGATGTATAAGCGGACATTATTCCAGCTGTTCCCTTTTCATTCACTTATCAACTACAAAACACTGCAGCTGATGCCCTGCAGCGGCATTATCTGTGAGTTTACCACGGTTCGTCTAGGCGGAACTAGTGTCCTCACTGACTAATGTTTCCCACACGCACAAAAATTGTTCCTTGGTAGTCCGGATGAAAGGCTGTCTGTCACGGGCAGCGTCACACATGCACACACTGCATGTGTGCGGCAACATTGGCTGTTGCCGCACAGCCACACACGATATTGTCTGAAAAGATCAACTTTTCTTTACTTTGACAACGCGCGACAAGCTATGTGGTAGTATGAAAAGCGGCTGTTGCATCGTGCAAGGGTTAGCCCCGCTGCCCCAGGGCTGTACATTGACTTTGGAGAGTGATCGCCGAGGTAGTAGCGTGCAGTGTGTAAGCACCTTTACACCCAAACATTAGTTGTGGTATCACAGTAACTTCACGAGCCTGAAGATCTAAGAAGACAAACAGACTCTCCTGTCTCGACTGGTCTCTGAGTCTAAAAGGCTCAGCTGCAGGTAAAACTTGTAGGTGAGACTGGACTAACGTTTCTCTGATAGTCCCAAGACAATATACAGTGCTGTTTTTCTGATCATGACACAAATTTTAAAATTACACAAGATGAACTCATTAAATCCAAAGTGCAGTTTTTAAATGGTGATTTCACTTAAGAGAGAAAAGCAGCCATGACCTGTGTGAAAAAGTAACTGCCCGCTGAGCCTAATAACCTGTTTGTGTCTTCTTTGGCACAATAACTGTGATCAAGCGTTTGCGAAAACTGTGGACGAGTCTTTCATGTCGCTGTGCAGGAACTTTGGTTCACTGTTCTGCACAGAATTGTTTTCACTCAGCCACAGTGGAGGTTTTTTTAGCATGAACTGCCCGTTTAAGGTCACACCACAGCAGCTCCACTGGACTGAAGTCCAGACTTTAACTCCAAAACCTTACTTTTTTTTTTAAGCCATTCAGAAGTGGACTTGCTGGTGTGTTTCGGGTTGTTGTCATGTTGCATGACCAAAGTGCCCTTGAGCTTGAGGTCACAAACTGATGGCCAAACGTTCTTCTTCAAGATTTTCTGGTCACCAGCAGAATTCATGGTCCCATCAATCACAGCAAGTCATCCAAAGCAGCCCCAGACCATCACAAAGCTTCCACCATGTTTGACTGATGCTCTGATGTTGTTTTTATCAAATGCTGGGTGTTTTTAGGATTGAACTTCCAAAAAGTTCAACTTTTGTCCCCTCAGTCCACAGAAAATTTTCCATAAAGTCTTGAGGATCATCAAGATGTTTTTAGCTAATGTGAGATGAGCCTTTGTGTTCTTTTTTGTCAGTAAAGGTTTTGGCCTTGGAGCTCTCCCATAGATACTTTTTGTCTCTTTCTTGTTGTTGAGTCATGAACTCTGACCTTAGCTGAAGCAGGTGAGGCCTGCAGCTCTTTAGATGGTCTCAGTTATTTTTGACCTCCTGGATGAGCCGTTGTGCTCTTGGTGTTGTTTTGGTAGCCGACCTCTCCTGGAAGGTTCTCCACTGTTCAGTTTTCTCAGTTTGTGGATGACCGTGGTTCACTGGAGTCCTAGAACCTCAGAAAGGCTTTGTAACAGACAGAGATTTCATCTCTTTGTTTGTCCTTTGTTCTTGAATTTCTTTGGATCGGGACATGATGTGTTTCTTCTCCAGATCTTCAACCTGCTTCACTTTGTCAGACAGATTCTGTTTCAGTGATTTCTTCATTCAGCAGGTCTGCGTGTGTCCGTGAAACTGAAGCCAGCTTTCAAAATAATGTGCTTTAACTCATGATTAAACGGGGGAGTTAGTTTTCCACATAAGGTCATGTAGGTTTGGAGAGCTTTGGAGAGCTCAGGTTTTCTTTGCGGATATTAAAATTTATGCGTTGATCAGAAACTTTAACTGTGACAAATATGCAAAGACTGAGACATCAGTCGGAGAAAAGGCTTTTTCACCGCAGTGGAAGAAAGTCTCTTAAGTGTCGAGTCAGAGCGTTAACTTCTGCTAAATATTGATTTCAGGCTGCTGTCAAGTCTGCGCCTACATAAACAGTAAAATGTGTGTTTACCTGTAGCATGTCAAGCAGGCCCTGTCTGCAGCCCTCCTCCATCCCATACTCATCCACCAGGATGCTGCCCAGGTACAGGAAGCAGGAGTGTGGATACACCTGGTACACGCTGACCATCTGACGGTGACAGAAATTCACAAGGCAGTCTGATTATAACATACAAGTGTACTTCCTCATTTTATATCAAGTAAACAATGGCCCGATTTGCTGATCCAATAACAGAGCTAATACAACAACTTCAGGTGTTGCCTCACCTGGGTGACCAGTGGCTGCAGCAGGGAGGCGGAGCCTTTGCCTACACAACGTACAGCAAACCTGAGACAGCGACAACAGCGCTCCACGATCCGATTGTCAGCCTGATGGGTGTTCAGGGTCTCCGACAACACGGGCCAGATCTACAGGTGAGACAGCACACAGGTAAAGGCATCTACAGGTGAGACAACAGACAATCAGACATACAGGTCTGTCATCCAGGTGTGCTTACCTCCTGAATGACCTTCTGACATGGGTGCGTCTGCCCATTCTCGACGATTGGGTTGGTATGTCTGCAGGTGGAAGAAGGTGCAAACACCTGTGTGTGACTTCAAACATAAAGGTAGGAAGTCCATTCCATTCAGGTCGAGACCAGGACAAGCAAACAGTAAACCTACCTGAAGATGACAGCCAATCGGTCGAGCCATATCGTTGGATCAGCTGATTTCCCATTCGTAGATCCTTCAGCCAAGAGCTGAGCGGTAAAAGGTCTGGTTGAGTTTCTTTGATCGTGAGTAACATCGAAATGCTTCTTTAAATGATCTCACCTTTTTCAGAGCCAACACCTGCACGGCACAGAGATCACTGAGACACTCGGAGATCTTCTCCAAAGGAAGGCGGGCCAGAACCAGAGCCGTACCTGTACAGGTAAGAAAATATTTCATACAGTGTGCCATAATAACCCTAACCTGTACCGCTACAGCTACCAAGCTTGCTCCTACTGTAACCATGACAACACCACGACAAACACAAAACTGTGCAAAACATGAAGTGTAGGTGTGCACCTTTGAGCAGCCCCACCGCAGCCTCAGTGGAGAGAGCAAATGAGTCCAGCGCACGAGCGATGTCGAGCAGACCCGTGAAGTGTTGAGCCATGTGGTCTCTGCACACCGAGCAGATATTATGGATCGCCTTCGCCGCCGCGGACGCCAGCGGCTTCTCCCGCAGGCCTTTCATCAGGTAACTCAACACAGGGTCTGCCAGGTAAAGAGAGGAAATAAAACAATATCAGAAAAATTCTCCTGAACCATCAGACATCACAGCTCAGGTGAGCCAATACACTTCAGAAATATAGACTGATATTATTTAGCAGTTCAATCAAACTTTATTTTTATAGCACTTTTAAGAAAAGTTAACTTTGCCGGGCTCAGAAATATCAAAAAAGCCCTAAAGCGAATATATACAGGGGAAAAAAAGGTTACATCGTCAGTGGCTAGTTTTTTTTCACAGATCTTCTATTCACACAACTTTGACGTGCAACAACCTGGACCTCAGAATCACCAAGAAAATATCTTTTATTTTCATCTGATGAGTCTTTTTGAAGAACCTTCAATATTAACAGGGGCATTAAGGACAGAAACAGCAGCAGGTATGGGGTCAGTTTCTTAAACTATTTCACTCTGTTCATGCATCTGTGGTGGTTTAAGTTCATCAGGCCATGATGTTCTGCATGTTGGACATATTCTCAGAAATAAAGTCATACCAAGGAACCTGGGGTTTCTATCCACCACCTCGCTCATCTCTCCCACCAGCTCGATGCTCGTGTACCGGACGGCCATGTGGACACTTTCAGGAAGCAGAACCACCTGCTGCAGAACCTCTGACAGCGTAGGATTGTTCTCCCTACAACAAAACACAGTCCAAAGATTCAGTTTTCCAAAGACATTTTCCATATCAACAGGTGACTCTCTGCTGCCTGGAATATTCCCAAAGATTCATTTCAATGGTTCTGCTCTTCCTTAATGTTCCCTAATGTGGTTATTTTTCCTAAGCTATGGCTTTCAAAAGAAAATGAACTAACATTGACAAACAGCCACGATATACCATCCCAGTTGGGTCATACACAATAAGAACATTCAATGTCCACCCTAGAGTCAGCGTTTTTGTCTCAAATCAAAAATGGATATACAAACATTTCAAGCCATGTCTCATCGACCTGGTGATAAACCTGTCACCCTTCCTGGTACATGAACCCCAGTGACCCCCCTGCCTATGTGACAGCCTGGCACAGTGCCTATCGCCTCGTGGTGTTTACAAGACAAAACAAACACCAAGTAAATTCATTTTCAACTAAAAAAAGCACTCTGAGAGAGCAGACCTCCGCCAACACCACAGTCCTCTCCCATAAAGTGATTTTTACCATAAATATTAACCCTACCTTTATTTCATGTAAATATTTAGATTCCTTGAAAACATACCATATGCAATTGGTTTCATAATGATATCTATTTTAGTTCAGCAGTTATTCACGAAAATCTCATTTTTCGTCATGGCGGATCCAGACGGTGATCCGGATCAACACCAAAACTGAATCAGTTCTTCCTTTTCCCATGCTGAACATTTCCTGAAAATTTCATCAAAATCCATCCATCACTTTTTGAGTTATTTTGTTCACAGACAGACAAACTCTCCAGAAAACATAACCTCCTTGGCGGAGGCAATAATAGCATATAAAAATAACTCCAACAGTGGTTCCTTAGCTTCACCATATTGTTCATCACAGTATTTTTATGAATATAATCTCTTTCAGGATTCCTCCTTTTCTCAATAAACTGGTCTGAAGGCTTCAGTAAAAGTAACAATGACATGTGCAGCAGGTACTTACGGATCGACACTCTTGGCGATGGCAGCCATAATAAAAAGAACCGCCTCTGTCACCTCCCATGAAGGGCTCCCCTCCTTCAGTGTAGAGTACAACTACAAACAAAGTTTTCATTCACTGTACATGAGTTTCTGATCGTAGTTCTAAGCTGAGTTATTCAAGCCATGGGTGACAACTTAAAGTTACCTGAGAAAAACACTCCATGGATCCAACGAGGAAGATGACATCTTTAACGAGGTCAGAAACTCTCATCCTGAACTCGCCAAAGTCATCTGTGTCTTCAGGTATGCCTTCCTAAAAAAGACAAGTATAGACATATATCAAAGGAGAAAAAACAATTCTTTATATCGTCATTTGCTACACTTACTACATATATATGTATATACATATATATATATATATATATATACATATATATATATATATATATATATATATATACATATACATATACACATATATATATATGTATATACATATATATACATATATATATATATATATATATACACATTTATATATACATATATATATACATATATATATATATATATATATATATATACAGTATATATACATATATATATATATATATATATATATATATATATATATACAGATACACACACACACACACACATATATATATATATATATATATATATGTATATATATATATATATATATATACATATATATATATATAAATACATTTGCATATGAAATACTTAACATTACAGTTTTAATACTTATAAATATGTTATTACATTATGTTATCATTATGTTATAAATAGGACAAGAGATGCATATATTGGCCACACGAAACAGAAAACATCCTGATTGGGTTAGCTGTTAAGCTCATTTTAGCTGTTAGCACAGATGCTAACTGATGACTGGCCAAAAGTTAGACCTAACTGTAAACAAAAACATCATGCTTTGTAACTTTATTTTATAAAAACATGTTACATGCTAAAATCTGTATTTTTTTTTGATTACCTTTGAGCTTTTTAGAAAGTTTAATATCTGCTATAACAAGCAAAAACCTATTTCCAACCTCCACTTCAGTGCGTAGCTTTTATGCATTTAAACATTCTTTAAAGTAAATAACAATGACAAGTAAAATTCACTCATCAGTTACGTTCGGTTTGGTTTCCAAAACAAGCTGACATTTTGGAAATATAGTTGGAGTGTGATGTGTTTATATAAGAGAAAATTAAGAAAAGGTGCAGATTTAGGACTACACTGCCCATAACAGTTCATTGCTTAATTATAACCGTACTTAAGGCTATGAAATGAAGGATGACTCTGTGGTCCACAAATGTTTAACAAATACAAACCCAAACTGCAGTGAAGCTGGGACATTGTGTAAAGCATCCATATATAAATAGCACAACAGTTCGAAAAAGCTTTTTGACCTACATTCTACTGAAACATTAAAATGACTTAATATTTAATGTTAAAAATGATCAAATGGTGCTGGGATGCTGGTTTGGTGGAGTGGTTAGCAACCATGCACGTCCCATATTCATACTTCTGCAGCCCGGGTTCAAATTCGACCTGTGACCAGTTTGCAGTGTCTTCGCTACTCTCTGTCCCCTTTACAAGCCTATCCACTATCTCTCTCCATCAATAGGCACAAAATGCCCCAAAAATACATTAAAAACATCAAATCTGCTTTCAGGACGTCATTTTTATACTCAGTCATGACACTCACCTGTTTCCACATAGCCTGTTCCCCGTGAATGTTTAAATTAGCTGTTTTTATAAGTATTCCTCCACTTCCCCTGAAGCGTGTTGCCCCCATATCCCAGCTTTTTTTTTTTGGAACATCACATTCAACATAACTGAGTATTACCCAAAAACAGTACAGGTCATTGGATGGAACAAAAGAAATCCGATCTCTGTGGTGTATTCAGTTGAGTATGGGACCAGAGGTCCAAACTCCATTGGAAGTGGAGGCTTGAAATTGCTCCATGTCTGACTCACGTGGTCGGGGTCCAGCTGACAGTGTCGGGCCAAACAGTGCAGAAGTCTCTGGATGTACGGTCTAAAGATGGTGTTGAGAGCTGCGTCGTTTATTTTGTATAAATGTTCCCCAAGACGATACCAGAAGTTAAAGGAGATCTCCACCACCTGGATCCAAATAAAGCCATTACTTAGCTTAAATAAAACTCATTCTGTAGAAAATTAACAGTTGTGAGTGTGGAGGATCATGATGACGGATGAAAACATCTCCACAGCAGAGTCTGACCACACAAAGGTCACGACCTGCAGGCTTCAGGACAATGATTTCTGATCGGGCACGAGTACTTCATCGTTGTGGGTGAGCGCTTTTTCCATACCTCGTACTGTGGGTGTCCTGCACAGATCAGCAGCAGCTCCAGGGTCCTCAGGTCGCCCATCCCGTGCCCAGGACTCCTGACCGTGGTTTCCAGGAAGGTCTCACAGAGTTCAGTGAAGATCCGGCAGTAGTTCAACACTCTGAGGAAATGAACACAGCGCTGACACAGAGCAGACTGACAGAGACACTCAGGACCAGGGTGCAGCGTACTCACTTGTCCAAGTCTTCCCGAGCCACCGCCATGTGGTAGGCCGTCTCCAGCGTGAGCACGCCCTGGAACAGCTGCAGCGCTAACGGCAAGTGCGTGTCCACGTTCTCGATGGCGTACAGAGCCGAGCACACGCAGTCCGAGGCTGCCTCATGGAGGTTTGTGGACGTCTCATCCCTCTGCTGTGGACACATGTTTAAGCTTAGACGTGTAAATTATCCTGAAGACTGAACGAGAACAGCAGCCTGATGCTCACCAGGACTTGGAACAGCACCATGAGCAGCTGGTTACTGGCCATGAAGTTACTGTCCAGGACGCCCAGGTTAAACCAGCTGCCCAGACATCGAAACACCTTGATGAGCATCTTCTCGTCATTCCCCGTCTTCTCCACACAGGTCGTCTGACAGCAGCAAAGAAGGTGTATCAGGACAGCGGAAGATAATTAAATAATCAGAAACTCCTGTCAGTATGGTGAAAACTAGATTCATCACGTCTTCAGAAAACAGGCTTTTTAAAATGATGACGTCAATATGCTCATACTACAAACTTTGGGACATTGAACTTTTAGAGCCGATGTGTCTGTGATCATATTCTCTTAAATGTCTGACCAGGAGGGTGATGACAGTGCTGGAGTAATACGCCAAATCCTCGATGATTTCTGTTCTGCGATTGGCTCCGATTCTTAAAGATCGACTGTGAACTTCCTCTGGCAGCACTGTGAGAATCTCAATGAGGAATGGCATGGAGCTGATGTCACTGTTGTACCTGAAAGGGGGAGGAACCACATGAATTTCAGAAAAAGTCAAGACAACATAGGTGTGTTAGAACATCACAGATGTTGGACTACATTTTAAACACTTAGCATAAATATTTAATATTCTACTTTTTAAATCAAAGTGGATCTATCAGACTACAAAGTCCAAAATATCATAGCACACATTTAACTTCTAAAGTGATAAAGGCTTGAAAACAGTGTGTAGATTCCTACTTTTCTATTAGTGTGTGAACACATCCTTTCCATGAAGCCATCTGAAGAGCGAGATCAGCGATGGCTAAAGCGAGCTGAAAGGAGACAACAGTGATAATGCATGAGATAAGAAAACAAAGTCTAAAATTATCATCACAGTTTGGCTGTCTAGCAGAGAAAATTCAGATTAACTTTTACCACTACCATCAATATAACCAGCACTATTATTATATTATTGCATTATACCAATATTACTACTGATAGTCTATTGACATCATCACCATCATCTTGACTTTATTATTATCACCATCTAAACATCATCATCATCTTAATCTCTATCAACGCCAGCATGGCCATTTCCAGCATCACCTACATCTTCACTACCACCTGCTGCACCATCATCATCCTCACATCACCACGGAGATGGAGACAAATGAAACACCACAGCAGTTTAAAGAGATGGCTTGGGTGGTACCTGGGTGATGATGATGGGGGACCTACCTGGGTGATGATGATGGGGGACCTACCTGGGTGATGATGATTGGGGACCTACCTGGGTGATGATGATGGGGGACAGGTCTTTGAGGTTCTGGATGTGGCTCAGCAGGGAGTCTCGCAGTGCATTGTGGGTCTCTGGTGGAAGCTCAAAGAAGGAAGTCTGAATCTTCATCTTCATCGTCTGAGCCGCAAAGTAACACGACTCCACGTCCTGTTTGAGCTGCAGCAGCTGGTCTGAAATCTCCCACGCATACATCTGCAAAAGACATACATGTCATCATTTACTTAGAGATATACACCTCAGTATTATTTCACACCTGATCATATGTTGCATGACCAAACTAACATGTCTCCTCTGTATAACAAACTGGGCATAAGATGTGTCATACGTGTTACATGACCAAACTAGCATACACTTTGATCATGTCATTTCAATGTATGTACACATCAACATTATTTTGCACGTGATCATGCTACATGACCAAACTAACATGCTTCCTCTTTATAACAGACTAGGTATAAGATGTATGTGTCATACATGTTACAAGTTACATGATCATACCAACATGCTTTCTCTTTATTACAGATTGACTCTGTGCTGTGTGTCATACGTGTTACATATTACATGATCATACCAACATGCTTTCTCTTCATTACAGATTGACTCTGTGCTGTGTCATTCGTGTTACATGATCATTCCAACATGCTTCCTCTTTCTGACTCTGTGCTGTGTGTGTCATTCGTGTTACATGTTACATGATCCTTCCAACATACTTGCTCTTTCCAACTCTGTGCTGTATGTGTCATACGTGTTACATGATCATTCCAACATGCTTCCTCTATATGACGCTGTGCTGCTTCAGTGTTTAACATGCTAACGTGCTATCATGCTAGCGGCGCCGTCCCGGTGCAGCCGTGGTGTTAAAGCCGTAAATTAAAAGTCATTCCAACAGAACTGTTGACTGTTGATTTTAATCATGACGTCATGATTAGATATTCCAGTATCAGTTAGGGTGTTAGCTCGATGCTATCGTCGCGGAGGCTAACCCTAGTCCTTGTGTTTACGTGCCTGTTAGCCAAAATTAGCTCTACATCTCACAGTAACGCCACTGAGTCTGCGCACTTCGGTCTGGACTGCTCCACTAACCCGGGTTAGGTGAAATATCCCGGGCTACGCAGCCCCGGCTCGGCCCTGTGAGGCCCCCGGCCTGCCCCAGCCTCCCCCCGGGCCTCTCCCCGCCCTCTCACCGATCTCTGAAGCTCTCCGAGCCACACCGACGCCCGCTCCTTCCCGGCCGGGTCCGGGTCGTGGTAGAGGGCCTGGACCGCCTGGTAGACCAGGGCCAGGCTCGGTTTGCCCCCCTCCATGTGTGGGTCAGGATACGGGATGAGTCGGGACAAACGGGTCTAGAACGGGACAAAGTTGGAGGGTGAGGAGTGTTAAAAGGTGGCTACACGGCCTGACTGTCGACCGCCATCTTACACAGCCTGCCAGCGTGCTACCGACATCACTGTCCGGAACAGTACACGGTGACAAACAACAGTTCCGCCCTCACTCAGCGAGGTCTCACGATGGTGCTTAGACCAGTTAATAAAGTCTGGATTAATTTTTAAACAGCAAATAATATTCAAATTCGTATTTAAAAACCGTAAAAAATCTTCAAGCAGTTACAGTTCATTATTTATCTAATAAGTCTCTACACAGTTTTGTTATATATTTTATTAATATAAAGTTAATATATTACGTTATGTTTTAAACAGAGATGAGTCCATCATACTTGAAAATAAACTTTAAGCCATGATGAGCCTTCATTAAGACAATCTTTATGATGGTGTTCTTTAGTATTATGTTAAACAATTTAAGCAATATTTTTCATCTTACAATCTTTTTCAAGTACTTTATTACAAACCCAATGGATAGTTAATATCAACATAACAATCAGAAAGACAAATTAGTTTTTTACCCAGTCTGTGAATTTGAGAACAACAAAGACACCTTTAATCAAATTTATCAAATCAAGAGAAAAAGACAGTTTAAACACAATTACTCATAAAACAGTCTATTTCACTTCAATACAAATGAAACCAAAAAAATGTAAAAAGAATCAGATAATTTCAGTGAAAGTATTCAAATAAAATTTAATGACAGATTTGAAAAACAAACCTTGATCATAATTTCACAGAAATTACAAAAAAAAAAAAATGTTTCCTTACAATTGAAACTCGGTATTTTAAGGATTATCATTCAGCTTGATAAAAAAAAATTAAGGACACAAAGGACACAAACTTTTATCACCATTTAACTGAAATTCTGAAAATAAAACATGTAATAATTTTAGAACACAAAGCCATAAAACTAAATTTGCTTAAATTATCAAAATAATAATGTATCACACATAATTTGTTTTATCATAATTTATTTAAAAAGCATGAATTAAACTTTATGGTAATACTGAGGAAGATGATGATGAAGGTTATAATGGCAATGACAATAGGTTGATGAGGGTAGTGATGATGATGACGATGATGAATGTTGTTTATCTCTGCAGAAACACGGTATCATGTCGATGATGATGAAGGTGCTTGTTTATCTCCAGAGCGAGGTCGTATCATACCCATGAAGATGATGATGTGATGATGATGAAGGTGCTTGTTTATCTCCAGAACGAGGTCGTATCATACCCATGAAGATGATGATGTGATGATGATGAAGGTGCTTGTTTATCTCCAGAGCGAGGTCGTATCATACCCATGCTTCATTCATCTCTCAGTTTGGTTATGATACGGCCCCCACTCTGAAGATCAGACCTGCATCTGAAGACAAAGAGACAATGAGATGAAGAGATGAAGAGACAAAGAGACAAAGAATCAAAGAATCAAAGAAACAATGAGATAAAGAGACACAGAGACAAAGAGATGAAGAGTAAAAAAGATGACAAGACTAAGACACAGCAACTGGTGTTACATCTGGACAGACTTGGTCATCTGAAAGAGAAGAAAATCATCATGATGAAGAAACGACATGTTTGTTTTTATGATGCCACCATGAAAAGGTGATGGAGGTGTGATCTGAAAACAGACAGCTGCTCAAAGAGTCAGGTAAAGATTTTCTATTGTTCTCAGCTGTCTTGATGAAGACTTTGGTCATCATGATCTGATTTGAAGACTTTGGTCATCCAGATCTGATTTGATGAAGACTTTGGTCATCCTGATCTGTCTTGATGAAGACTTTGGTGGTCCTGATCTGTCTTGATGAAGACTTTGGTGGTCCTGATCTGTCTTGATGAAGACCTTGGTGGTCCTGATCTGTCTTGAAGACTTTGGTGGTCCTGATCTGTCTTGATGAAGACATTGGTTGTCCTCAGCTGTCTTGATGAAGACTTTGGTCTTCCTGATCTGTCTTGATGAAGACTTTGGTCGTCCTGACCTGTCTTGATGAAGACTTTGGTCGTCCTGACCTGTCTTGATGAAGACATTAGTCATCCTGATCTGATTTGATGAAGACTTTGGTCATCCTGATCCGTCTTGATGAAGACTTTGGTCATCCTGATCTGTCTTGATGAAGACTTTGGTGGTCCTGATCTGTCTTGATGAAGACATTGGTCGTCCTGATTTGTCTTGATGAAGACTTTGGTGGTCCTGATCTGTCTTGAAGACTTTGGTGGTCCTGATCTGTCTTGATGAAGACCTTGGTGGTCCTGATCTGTCTTGAAGACTTTGGTGGTCCTGATCTGTCTTGAAGACTTTGGTGGTCCTGATCTGTCTTGAAGACTTTGGTGGTCCTGATCTGTCTTGATGAAGACCTTGGTGGTCCTGATCTGTCTTGAAGACTTTGGTGGTCCTGATCTGTCTTGATGAAGACCTTGGTGGTCCTGATCTGTCTTGAAGACTTTGGTGGTCCTGATCTGTCTTGAAGACTTTGGTGGTCCTGATCTGATTTGATGAAGACTTTGGTCATCCTGATCTGTCTTGATGAAGACTTTGGTCGTCCTAATCCATCTTGATAAAGACTTTGGTGGTCCTGATCTGTCTTGATGAAGACTTTGGTGGTCCTCATCTGTCTTGATGAAGACTTTAGTCGTCCTTATCTGTCTTGATGAAGACATTGGTTGTCCTGATCTGTCTTGATAAAGACTTTAGTCGTCCTTATCTGTCTTGATGAAGACATTGGTCGTCCTGATCTGTCTTGATGAAGACATTGGTCGTCCTGATCTGTCTTGATGAAGACTTTTGTCGTCCTTATCTGTGTTGATGAAGACATTGGTTGTCCTCAGCTGTCTTGATGAGGACTTTGGTGGTCCTGATCTGTCTTGATGAAGACTTTGGTGGTCCTGATCTGTCTTGATGAAGACTTTGGTCGTTCTCAGCTGTCTTGATGAAGACTTTGGTCGTTCTCAGCTGTCTTGATGAAGACTTTGGTCATCCTGATCTCTCCTTATGAAGACTTTGGTCATTCTCAGCTGTCTTGATGAAGACTTTGGTGGTCCTGATCTGTCTTGATGAAGACTTTGGTCGTTCCCAGCTGTCTTGATGAAGACGTTGGTTGTCCTGATCTGTCTTGATGAAGACTTTGGTCATCCTCATCTGATTTGATGAAGACTGATGAAGACTTTGGTCTTTGTCTTGGCCCGCTGAAAGGCTAACGAGCTCAGAGACTCAATCACTTCTCGTTTTGGTTGTGAGCTCTCGTCATGCTCGTTGTTCCAGAGTGAAGCTTTTTAAGAAAGGGAAGGATCTTTACGTCATGATCCGTCTCAGATTAACCCTTTGGCTGCAGGAGGAGATTTTAAACCTGCTGCTCCGGCTTCTTTGTCTCTAAGCAGCTTTGCTGAAGATGTTTGCAGGATTTGGGGGATTGGTGGAGTTAACCTGGATGCTACAGCAGAAACATCCAGATTAGATCTGGATTTACACGCAGAGAAGAACTTTACATCTGATTGGATTACCAGCTGATGTAAGATGCTACACTGTGCTGAGGAACAATGATTTCAAACTTGACTTATATAATATGATATAATATCATATATCATATCATATAATACAATATAGGCTACTACAATATAATATAATGTAATATAATATAATTAATAATAATGTAATATAATATTTTAAATAATATAATAATGTAATATAATATATTATTTAATATAATAATGTTATATAATGATATATAATAACATGACATGATATATGATGTGAAGCGCTTTAATATAGTATAATAAAAAATATGTGCAGACACACATGCTTGTGCACAGACAATGATCTATCTATGACTAAATGATCATCACATATGTGAGAAATTCAATATTTCATATTTATCCAAAAAATTGAATAACAACATCATTGACTTTGAATGTTTTTTAAAAATAAAATTAAATCAGACTTTTTACATTAAGATATGTGTGGGAATACACAAAATATGACAAAGAAAACATATCAATTACAAAACATTTGATAAAAGCTGAATTACTGTGATATTAACAATCACTGGCAGTTTAATATGGAACACCTCTCTAGTCCGTCTTCCACCCGTCACATTCAGAACTCCCCATTTCATGAAGGATGTAGGAGCTATTTGGTGGTTTTTTTTGTTTAGAATTTAGTTTAGTGTTTAGATTTTAATATTCTAAATCAATTAATTTTGATTCAATTATGATTAATTTTTTGTTAGTATTCAAGTAGTTTATCATTTCTTTATTTTGGGTGTTTTGTTTATTATTTGTTTAATTCCAGGATGGTAGGGAGGCACTATAGTTTATACAGGTAAGCACATGGTAAGGACCAGCATGCACCTGGGTGGGCAAATGGGTTTTTACCGGAGCAGGAGAGGCACAGGAATTTTCCTTTGTTCTGTGTTTGCTTGATTTCTGGTTTAATAAGCCACGTTTTTGTTTAAATTGGACATTCGTTTGGACCTTAAGTTTTTCTCCATCAGTGTACACCACAACCCACGGTGCAAGAGTGGCCTTTTGAGCATTGGTGAAAAAGTTTGTTTGAAACTGCATTTTTTTTTTTTTGTGGACAAACGGCCAGTACAAAGGAGATGAAACTTTTATCATAGATGTTGGTCCACATCTCCATGACAGCTGCTGAAAATCTGCACAGGCCAGTTTCATTAGTTTGTTTTTTTATTATTCAATTAAAATAACAATCAAAAAGCAACGTCAGATTTTCATTAGTTTATTTTAACAAATTTTTCATTTATTATCACTTTTGTCAGTTTCAAGTTATTTCAGTGACCATGTAGGTTTTTCTTTCTTTAACAGACGGGTACCAACATTTTTGCCACATGTGCATGATAAGAGTCTCCTGCTCCACCACAACCCAAAGCTGCTCTACTTGACAGAGATCTGGTGACTGTGGAGTCTCTGGAGTGAATGAACTAGTGTGAGCTGATCTGAGCTCTGAGACATGGAGCTGCTGAAGTCTCCATCAGAAGATGGTCCACTGTGGTCATAAAGGGATGGACATGGTCGGCAACAATCCTCAGGTAGGCTGTGGGGTTTGAACCATGCTGAGGGACCACCAGCAGCAGCCTGAACTGCTGATTCAAGGCATGATGGATCCATGCTTTATCATGTTCACATCAAACTCTGAATGTGGAGCAGAGATCCAGACTCATCAGACCAGGACCAGGAGACACTTTACAGTCTGCTGTTTCTGTTCTTAGCTGACAGGAGTGGACCCTGCTGCGGTCCAGTTTGGAGAGTCAGAGCCTCAGTTTGTGTTTGACAGGAGTGGACCCTGCTGCGGTCCAGTTTGGAGAGTCAGAGCCTAAGTTTGTGTTTGACAGGAGTGGACCCTGGGCGGTCCAGTTTGGAGAGTCAGAGCCTCAGTTTCTGTTGTTAGCTGACAGGAGTGGACCTTGCTGTGGTCCAGTTTGGAGAGTTGGAGCCTCAGTTTGTGTTGTTAGCTGACAGGAGTGGACCTTGCTGTGGTCCAGTTTGGAGAGTTGGAGCCTCAGTTTCTGTTGTTAGCTGACAGGAGTGGACCTTGCTGTGGTCCAGTTTGGAGAGTTGGAGCCTCAGTTTGTGTTCTTAGCTGACAGGAGTGGACCCTGCTGCGGTCCAGTTTGGAGAGTCTGAGGGCGTTTTCACACCAACCACAGTTAGTGCGCACCAAAGAAGTTTTGGCCCAGGGTTTGGTACGTTAGTTTCATTGTGAATGCAACCACCGCACTTTGGTGCACACCAACTCAGCCGGTCCGAGACCTCCATAAAGGGGTGGTCTCGATCCACTCCATCTCCCGACATTTGGTGCGGTTTCACTGGTGTGAAACAAAATGGTCCAAACCGATCTACTTTTGATGCATTACTTCCTGTTAATCCCATGGTTGAATCTTTTGCTTACTCAATTTGTCGATTTGTTTATTCTGGTTGAGGATTACGATGATTTACAAGGGTCCAGAAGGTCGCTGATGCCGTCTCAAACACGATAAAAAAACATATTTGAAGGAAAATGTAGAAGAGAGCGAAACGTAAACATTGGTTGTCTGGTGTAGGAAATGGTTACCATGGTAGCCTCTTCTTCGCTCTCCTCCGTAGCTGGTTTGGTAACCAGTTACATGCATATCGCCCCCTGCTGTTTCAAACTGAGTAAATACACAAGTGGGCCCGGGCATGGTTCGATATTGCCAGTGTGAATGCAAGCCAGCGGGGGAGGGGAAGGGGGGCGAACCCATGGCGAACCGTGCCGCAGCACAGTTCGAAACAAGTGGACCTAATGTGAAAACGCCCTGAGCCTCCGATTGTGTTCTTAGCTGACAGGAGTGGACCCTGCTGTGGGTTGCTGCAGACCTTGGTTGTAATGACTGGTTATTTGAGTTCCTGGTGTCTTTCTATCATCTGCAACTCCCCCGACTTTCTCCCCTGACCTCTGACCCCAACAAGACCCAGAAAACTGCTGCTCACTGGATATTTTCTCTTGTCAGACCATTTTCTGTAAATTCTTGAGACAGTTGTGAGTGAAAATCCCAGTAGATCAGCAGTTTCAGACAATGTTGTACCAAGCATTATGCCACAGTAAACATCTGTGAAATCCACTTTGATGATGTTTGGTTTGGTCTACATGACTTAATGCACCAAGTTTCTGCCAAGTGACTGGCAAATGGGCTATTTGGAACAATTTAATGTTGTAGTGGAATGGGTAAACCTTTTGAAGTATGTGCATGTTCACTGTTTCTGTGGCTGTGTCTCTACAGTCGTTAATCGGTCGCCTAGATTAAACGTTAATTAAGTGCAATGAGGATCAGCTGATTACTGGCACATTAAAGGTTTAAGGGTTAATCATTGAAGCTGATTGTTAAATGTGTAAGAGTTTAATGGGGCTAATAGGTTGATAGTTTAAAGGTTAATAGTTTAATGAGTTAGTGGTTTACAGGTACAAATCAACAGCACTTCTGGACACAACAAGGAGACTCGGAAGTCTGTTTTCTAAAAATCACAGTAACATTTATTGATTATGATATTTGTCCTCGCAAACACAATGACTGATCTGAGCATATATTAGCTGTGATTTTATGTGTAAACACAAAGAAGTGTCACACTGGGATGTCTGACTCTGACACTCATCTCTATATCAGTTAAAAGCTTGGCCAGTAAAACACGCAGTGAGTTTTCTGATCAGTAATCGTCATATTTATGAGAGTAAAGGCTTTAGCTCAGATCTGAGAAAAGTAAATTTAGTGTATTTATGGACATGTATGTGTGCCGTGTAGCCTCAGTCATGAAGAAGGGGCTCACCTGGACATCCGGGATGATCTCTGTAAGCAGATTACATTTCCGTGCAGGTATCATCCGTGAGGGTCAGCAGAGGGTTAGACGGATGAAGGCGAGCACGTTAATCTGAAAATGTGACTTTAGGAAAAGACAAGCAGCTCATCAGCGTAAATCTGTGCTCTAAGTGGTTTATGTGCGTATATAAAGAGGCTGCAGGGCGCAGGCGGACTTCACCGCTCACCATGGGGAAACACTTCCACCTGTACGAGAACATCTCCAAAGTGAGCCCCTTCGAGGGGCCGCAGTACTACCTGGCCCCGCCATGGGTCTTCTATCTGCAGACCGCCTTCATGGGCTTTGTGCTGTTTGCTGGAGCTCCACTAAACTTCATCGTTCTTCTCGTGGCCGCCAAGTACAAGAAGATCCGAGTCCCTCTGAACTACATCCTGATCAACATCAGCCTGGCCGGGTTCATCTTCGTCACCTTCTCCGTCAGCCAGGTGTTTGTCTCCACCATGAGGGGGTACTACTTCCTGGGCCACACCATGTGTGCCATGGAGTCTGCCATGGGGTCGATAGCAGGTAAACAGACTAACTTGTGGGTAACTGAACTCACCTGTAGGTAACTGAACTCACCTGTAGGTAACTGAACTCACCTGTAGTTGTAATCACAGCTGCACAGTGTCATTGTGGTTAGAGACTTGACTGGGCTTTGACTTGCTGTGAGTGGTTGTCTGTCTCTGTATGTCAGCTCTGTGATTGACTGGTGACCAGGTCAGAGTGTTTAAATCCTTGATTATGTCCTCATGTTTCTCTCCTCGTTTTCATGAGGACAGTGATGATGGTCCTGGTAAGAGAGGAACTTTTTCTGACCTTGGGGAGGCCACACATCAACAACCTTGGCTTTGTCCACACATTAACGACCTTGACCTTGTCCTAAGCTGACTCGATCTTCTCTCTGTGTCCAGGGCTGGTCACGTGCTGGTCCCTCGCTGTGCTGTCCTTCGAGCGTTACCTGGTCATCTGTAAACCGTTCGGCGCCTTTAAGTTTGGCAGTAACCACGCTCTGGCTGCGGTGGCCTTCACCTGGTTCATGGGCGTGGGCTGTGCCATCCCGCCCTTCTTCGGCTGGAGCAGGTAAGTCACACCTGAGCCTTTGAAGGAAACTTAAACACGACATGACCCAGTCCTGTGAAGAAGAGTGACATTTAACCCCGGTACATCCTGGCCTCAGGTATATCCCGGAGGGTCTGGGCTGCTCCTGTGGGCCGGACTGGTACACTCACAATGAGGAGTACCACACCGACTCCTACACCAAGTTCCTGATGGTCACCTGCTTCATCGCCCCACTCTCCATCATCATCTTCTCGTACTCACAGCTGCTTGGCGCCCTGAGAGCCGTGAGTCTCTGATTTACCCACGCTGTCACCGCGGCCTGATTCATGATTCATAACCGTGATCATTTCTGATCTCTGTAACACCTCAACCTGGTGTCGTGTCCAGGTAGCAGCTCAGCAGACAGAGTCAGCTTCCACCCAGAAGGCGGAGAAGGAAGTGTCGAGGATGATTGTGGTGATGGTTGGGTCCTACGTTACCTGTTACGGGCCCTACATGATCGCTGCGCTCTACTTCGCCTACTCCCCAGATGAAAACAAAGACTACAGACTGGTCAGCATCCCGGCTCTGTTCTCCAAGAGCTCATGTGTGTACAACCCACTGATCTACGCCTTCATGAACAAACAGGTGAGAACAAGCAAACAAGTCACTTTGGACCAGTGTCAGGACATCAGCATCAACACCTGACAAACTAAAGACATTAGCATAACTACCGGACAAACTTAGGACATCAGCTTTAATACCTGAAAAAATTAGGACATCAGCTTCAATAGCTGACAAATTAGGACATCAGCATCAACACCTGACAAACTTAGAGCATCAGCTTCAATACCTGACAAAATTAGGACATCAGCTTCAATACCTGCAAAAATTAGGACATCATGACAATACATGACAAATTAGGACATCAGCATCAATTTCTGAAAAAAATAGAATATCAGCATCAGTACCTGACAAAATTAGGACATCATGAAAATACCTGACAAAATTAGGACATCAGCATCAATACCTGACAAATTTTTGACATTAGCATCAATACATGACAAAATTAGGACATCAGCATCAATACCAGACAAATTTAGGACATGAGCATCAAAACCTGGCAATTGAGGACATCATGACAATACCTGACAAATTTAAGATATCAGCATCAATACCTAACAAATTTAGAGCGCGTGCCACACAGCAAGAAGGTTCCTGGTTCGATTCCTGGTTTGGGAGGGCCTTTCTGTGTGAAGTTTGCATGTTCTTCCCGTGCATGCGTGGGTTCTCTCCAGGCACTCCGACTTCCTCCCACAGACCAAAAACATGCTA
>JAZDUH010000341.1:25782500-25842500 GCA_036419115.1 Scarus forsteni | reverse complement strand
TCATCATTGAAAACATAACTGACATCATCAGTGACATCATCAATAACGTCATCACTATCATCAGTGACATCATCATTGAAATCATCACTGACGTCAGTGAGATCACTGAAATCAGCAGTGACATTATCAGTGTCAGCATCAGTGACATCATCATTGAAATCATCACTGACGTCAGTGAGATCACTGAAATCAGCAGTGACATTATCAGTGTCAGCATCAGTGACATCATCATTGAAATCATCACTGACGTCAGTGACATTATCAGTGACATCATCACTGTCATCATCACTGTCATCATCACTGACATCATCAGTGACAACATCAGTGACATCCTGCCCACCTGCACCACGACGTCTTTCATGTGCTCGTGATCTTCAGGATGGAGGAATGCCATGAACTCATGTTTGTCGGCGATCAGGTCTCTGTTGATGTCTGCGGCTCTGAATCGTCTGAAATCTCTTGCCATCATGGCGGTGTAGTTGAACTCCAGGTCAGCCTGAGGATCATCTGTCCAATCAGAAGAAACCAATGAGCGAGAACACCTGCGAGAATTAACCAGAGCCATCAGGAGAGTGTTCATGCTCTTTCAATAATGAACCCACCCAGGTATGTTCCATAGGTGGCGTTCTTGTACTCGTCCCAGCTGATCTCGCCGTCGTTATTGAGGTCAAAGTCGTTCCACTGGCGCCGGACGCTCTCGTAAATGTGTTTCTGCTGAACGTCCTCAATCCATCGCTTCAGCTCGTCCTCAGAAACAAACCCGTCGGTGTTGCTGTCCATCTGGTCCACCATGATGCTGCTCACGTGAACACACAGATATACGCTGATATTCTCTTATAAACATATAAAAACATTCGTACCTGCGTACGTACTGACCCGAGCCGCCGTTTACTCTCCTCCTCGGGCAGCTGGTCGAAGGTTTTGGACTCCTCGTGTCCCAGAAAGGCCTCGTGGTCGTAGTCGAAGTTCTTCTCGTCATCGTGTTGTAGGCGGCTCAGAGGTTCTTCAGTAATGACTCGACTTTTCTTCTCTGTTGGTTTGCTGCTGCCTACCACAACACAGAAGGCAAGCCACGCCCACAGCGACCACATTTTCCTTCAAAGGACAGACGCACAAAAAGGTTTGGACACATTAAACCAACCGGCCACCACATGGTCAAAGAAAAACCCGACCTCTTCCTGGATCTACACAAAACTTTGATTATTCCTACAGACAAATAGCTAGCCTTTGACCTTGACCTTCTACCTCTGACACGGAGCATTTGCACACGCTCAGCTCAGATCTACTAAAGACCTATGAAAACACCAGCAGGTGTCAGCATGTGACCTACACCTTTGACTGATGTCAGTAACTACTCACACTGACATCATTAATTAAATTAATACTGATTACCAACGTGAACACGTTAACTTTATAAAGTATTATGCTGATAACCATGGGGACCAAACATTATCTTTCATAACTACTGATGATATCTACTGTAAGCACCAGTGCAAGGCCCCACAACTGAAAAACAACACCATAACTACAACAAAAACTACAATCTACTAGTTACAGATAGATACTGTTTGCTATTATAGCAGAGATTATAGCATCAAAACTACCAGACACTGCTCAGGGAGCTGTTACAGGTAACTAATGGTAAATATTACCTAACTAGAAGCAGCATAACCACAACAGAAGTACAGAAGAACTATCAACTTCAGCTAACTAAACCTGAGCCTGTCCTTCTATCAGTGACTGTAGCTTCAACCTCAGAACTTTAACCTGCGTAACTTCATTAGTCCTGACTGCTTAACTCGCTCCAGTTAATGACGTCATGTACCAACTACGTCCACATGTTCATCTCTTTCTCCTGCCAAACAATCCTCCTTTTCCTTTGATCTTACCTGCCGCCTGTGTGCGTGTAGCTTAGTTTACCTGTCGTTGGTGTGTCTCCGTCTGTCTCCGCTGCTTCAAACACTTCCGCCCAGCTGCAGACTGACACCTAATTGGCCCGCTGTGCAGCTCATGTAATGACGTCACTGAGCATCTACCATACTCGAGGCTGATTGGCTGTTGGCTTTGTGAACACCAATCACAGCGTAGCTGAGATTCATCGATGAGGAAAGTAACAGAGATGCCACGTCCTCAACCGCAGAGAAGAGACAGGCTTACAGATGATCCCAAATAACCCTGAAGAACTGACCCTCTGACAAAATCAGATATAATGCATGATTATCATTATAGTCTCTTATCTCTGATCCTTCATGATACTTAATAAGTCTTAAATACTGACATTTTAATTAATCAAAACAAATAAAAACGGAGATATGAATCGTCCTCACAAACCAGTGAGGGAATGCATCATTTTGTGTCTGAGTGATCATTGTTGATCCTTTAATCCTGGTGTGTTTCTTGGTTTATTTGTTACTGCTGTGATAAATATAAATATAAATAAATATGATTGTGACGGGCTGTGGACTGACTCCTGTGAGCACGCTCAGATAAACTAAACACAGCACTTCCTGCTTTTTACTGTTTATTTCTGCCAAAATAAAATGTTTAAAAAATCAACAGCTGAAAGAAGACAACACTGAACGGTGTTTTATTTACTTTGTTAAAAAATCACTGATAGAAAAATAATGTGAAATGTTTGTGCTTGCTGGGGAGTCCCGCTGTGGTTTCAGGGCCCTGTGGGGGTCCAGGGGCCCTGGATGTGCTGGCTCTGCAGGAGTCTCTGCAGTTCCTTGAACTGCTCCACCGTCTGGTCCTTCACATCAGGGTTTGAGATCTGCAGCCGGATGGAGTCTGTGGACCAGCTCAGCTCTCCGGAGAACATCTCTGTCAGGATCCGAGCCACCACAGGAACCACCTGAGGCCACCACAGAAGAGTTAAGACTAAGTGCCGCCCCCACCCCCCCACCGTAAGTACAACAGGAGGGTCGGTCAGCTGACCAGAGCTTACCTGGACCATGATGAGTTTCTTCTCTCTAGGTTTCTGGTCGGGCCAGTCCTCCCCGAAGCAGAAGAAGATCTCGAAGGGGGGCGGGGTCTGAGTCTCTCCCCTCTGGAACAGGATCAGACCTGTTGGCAGGTAAAATTATTCACAAGTAGAAGTCTGTAATCATCTTCAAACAGTTTCAGGAGTATTTTATAACTGTCACATAAATTTGATTGTCTAAGTTCACTAGTACGGGGTTCAGATCAGATTTGGATCTTCGGGCTCGATGAGCTCCTGTTGGTCACCTTGCAGGAAGTCGTTGAGGCTGAACACCTTGACCTTCCTCTCTCTCTCCAGAGGGTTTGGTGGCCCCTGATTGGCTGTGCCGGGTCCAGACCAGAACACCTTACACTGGCACAGCCTGATGGCATAG
This sequence comes from Scarus forsteni, assembly GCA_036419115.1. Taxonomy (NCBI): domain Eukaryota; kingdom Metazoa; phylum Chordata; class Actinopteri; order Labriformes; family Labridae; genus Scarus; species Scarus forsteni. Next base: position 25,839,144 of record JAZDUH010000341.1, on the reverse strand, counting down.
ATGTCCTGCTCCACGATCTCCAGGATCAGACCGCGGTCCATCACGTCCAGCAGGGCCTCTGTGTAGAACCGCTGCTTTTCGTTCTGGATCTCCGACGTGCCCGGGAAGCGGACCTGCTGCAGGGTGACCGGGCCGAACAGGTCCACCTGCTCCGGGGTCGGCTCCAGCTGCCCGAAGTACAGCCTGCAGCCCTGAGGGTTACTGACAGTCAGCGAGCCCGCCGTGCGGCCCCGGTACTGAAGCTTCAGGTCCAGATCTGTTACTGTGGAGACAAAGGGGGTCAGAGGTCGTGTGATCAGAGGTCAAAGGGGATACGGCCTGAGGTCCAACTTACGCGGCACACTGCTCAGAAGGTCGTATTTGGCAGGCTGTTCAGTCTGAGGCTCTGCGCCGTTGACCATGTGGCCGGCTGTTTCCATGGAGATGGGCGTAGGAGTCACATCACCTGTTGAAGGACACAGGAAGGGCGCAGTAGGTATCTGGAGTTCAGAGGGCAGCTGAAGGTCGGAGGGCAGCTGGAGGTCAGAGGGCACAGGCAGAGGCCCAAACGGACTGAAAGGAGTTTCTGAAGGAGCCGATATAGAGTCTGGAAAGATGACATCAGGTGACATCATTAGGTGACATCATTAGGGGACATCATCAGGTGACATCATTAGGTGACATCATTGGGGGACATCATCAGGTGACATCATTGGGGGACATCATTAGGTGACATCATCTGGTGACACCATTAGGTGACATATTCAGGTGACATCATAAGGCGACATCAGCAGATGGCATTATTGGGTGACATCATTAGGCAACATCAGCAGATTACATCATCAGGTGACATCATAATGTGATATCATAAGGTGACATCATTATGTGACATCATCAGGTGACATCATCAGGTGACATCATAAGGCGACATCAGCAGATGGCATCATTGGGTGACATCATCAGTTGATATCATTAGGTGACATCATTAGGTGACATCATAAGGTGATATCATTATGTGACATCACAATAAAATGATAAATGTTTAATGTCTACTTCAATGTAAGAGTTTAGAGATAAAATTTTCATACATATTTAAGGCTCATTATTTGATTAAAATTTCAAAAGTACATAAAAACTAATGTTCAAAAATACAATTACTAACTGAACAAAAATAACCACGTTTTGTCTTAATCTACTTAAAATGTATAATTAAAATACATAAATAAGTGATTAAAAAATACAGAACAAATGAATAGATAAATTCACAAGTTTTTTTAGTTGACTCACTGATAGTCAGCTCCATCATGTTTGGCATCTAAAAGCAAAAACACATTTATTTTAATTTTCTTAGTGTAATTATTATAAGAATATTTTAATTACTCATGAGATTTAAAAAGTACAATTGTTGTAATATAGTTTTTATTCTCACTTCGTCTTCTTCTTCCTCAGCACCATCTGAAACACAAAAACACACAAATATTTGGTTTGATAGAGCATTCATTTACCATTTATCAATTCATCAGTATTTCTTAAACACACACTCATATCTTTGTCATTACAAAACTGAGTGAAGCTGATGAAAACATTAACATGGTTTATATTAATAAAATCATCCTCGTACCTGTGCTGCCGGGATGCTCACACACCTCGTAGATCTTAAACGGCCGTACAGGCGTCTCTTTGGTCCCGTCGTACTTCAGCTGAAACTCGCGGCTCTTATTCAGAGCACAGCGGAGGTTAGCTTTCCATTTGGCGGGGTCCGGCTCGTCGACACTCTCCTGATACTTCCCCGTCTCCAGGGCCCATGCCTGAAAGACAAAAGCAAGTGTCACATTAATCTGCATTATTCTATTTTTAAACTGATATCATATTCCATGATTTTACATTATATCACCTAAATCACATTTTAAATCACTGTACTGTCCGGACTGTAGGTCACAGTCCTCAATCTGCCTGCTCCTGAGACTTATAGTCAGGGGCGACTTAAATATCAAAATACACATCATTGAACGCACTGACCGAAAAGCAGAGGTTAGACTTACTGCAGTGAAGATAATGAAGAAAGCTAATCGCTGGCTGGGAGCGAGACAGCCAAAGCTGGAGGAAAGAGTCCACTTTTGTTTGACATTAAAGACAAGTCTGGATACAGACCGAGCCTCCTGTCCCTGTTCTGCGTTCACTTCATCTGTATTTCTGCAGGTTTCCATAAAGCTCACAGATACGGGCCAAACGGAGCAGTAACACTGGAAACCACCGGGCAGAGCTGCTGTTAGACTGCTGTTCAGCGAGACACTAAGAAGAAATGATAATGTCAGAACTTTTGACGAGAAACTCTGAGAGTTAGTTCGAAATTAGAAACATCTGCATGGGGTTCGTTTGCCTGGACACCAGGACAGACAATGCAAAAAAAATGCTGGGAGGAGACTGGACAGCAGTTAAATATCACTGGCTGGTAGCGAAGGAGAAGTGGAGGTCTGAGACAGATCTACCAGAGCGCCCCCTGCTGGACAATGACAGGACGCAGTGGGCCTGCTCGGTGTTACCACTTCATACAAGGCAGCCACCTCTGCATCAGAGCTCTGAATACATGGACTTACAGTCCAGAAAGTATGTATAAATACATATATATACATAAGTAAGTCATTCATATCACAGTGAATTTGGCTGCACATTACAGAATATCGGCAGGTCATTGGTGAAAATTGAAAGAGACATTCAGGTCGTGGTTGATGTCAGGGCTAAAATGGCGGATTAAATTTTGGAGGAGTTCAAACTGAAGCTGACCCCCTGGACGTGATCTCACTGCAGACTCGTGGGTTCACAGAAAGCCGAGACTTTTCCATTTTCTTCAGATTTTTTAGGTCCTCAAGAGCAAAATGTGTCATGGCTAAAATCCTTGTGACCTTAGAAGCTTTTATTTTTTATTCATCTGAGTTTCCAGTTTGGACAGCAGGCAGACTTTCCAGCTGTCGCATTTCATTGGACAGTGACAGACAGAGGGAAGGTTGAAGGTCAGGACCAGGCTCTGCTGTGAATAGCCAGCAAGAGGCTGAAGGACTGCTGGATGTCTGCAGTGACGCTGACCTTGAAAATGGTGTTTTCCTCGTCTGGCGCCGGCGTGTGGCGAGTGGCGTGTTTCCAGGGGATCTGGAAGAGGCGGTGGTCTGGGCTGAGCCACTGTAACCCCGGATACCTGCCACTGTTCACCTGGGCCAACAACCACGGCTTCAGGCGGATCCTCCTGGGCTGGGCGCTCATGCTGGGGACAGGGCTTACTGGGATCAGTGGGAGGGGCCTGTGAGCAGGAAGGAACCAACAGGACACAATCATAGATTGATGAAGAGGCTACCTGTGACATGTGATGGACAATTTTGATGATAAGACTCTTAACTTCCAGCCCTGCACCATCTCCTGCCTGTCAATGTTGTTTTCCACCTCTTCACCAGAAACCCATCACCTTTTGCTTGCCCACACCCCATCTTCTGCCAGACCTCTTTGATTTTAAAATCCTTTTGTCTCCACACCTAGCCCTCTTTTGTCATCCCTTAGATATGCTTCCCCTCCTGACACCTTCAGCTCAGGCTGACCCCACCCATCTTGGTGCCCTTGACCAAAGATCATTGACATCTCCATGTAAATTGTATTTCTTTTGTCTGCTATTGTTTTACCAGGTCTGCCTGTCTTGTGTATTTCCCTGTCTAGACGTAACTCCTACCTGAGTAATTTTTTGTGTATCCACCCCTTACTTAAAGGCTTCGCCCTCTGGGCTCAGGGCACATTTCCACATTGTCTTGATTGCTGATGTGTTGAATGGCCTTCTTTGCAAAGAAATAAAACCATGTCGGCCGGCAAAATGTCTCTCTTTCATTTTTCACCAGAAACGGATAAAAACTTCAACGAAAGACACGACAATCATTATTTAAACAGTTCAAAAATGACTATTATGACAACAACCTCATAATAACACCAAGAATCATAATAATATTATAAATATTGTATAACTGAAATAATTACAGCGCTAACATTATAACTGTGATCACTGTAATGATAACAGCACTAACATTATGACTGTTGTTACTGTAATGATAACAACACTAACATTATGACTGTTGTTACTGTAATGATAACAGCACTAACATTAAGACTGTTGTCACTGTAATAATAACAGCAGCACTAACATTATGACTGTTATCACTGTAATAATAACAGCACTAACATTATAACTGTTATCACTGTAATAATAACAGCACTAACATTATAACTGTTATCACTGTAATAATAACAGCACTAACATTATGACTGTTATCACTGTAATAATAACAGCACTAACATTATAACTGTTGTCACTGTAATGATAACAGCACTAACATTATAACTGTTGTCACTGTAATAATAACAGCACTAACATTATGACTGTTATCACTGTAATAATAACAGCACTAACATTATAACTGTTGTCACTGTAATAATAACAGCACTAACATTATGACTGTTATCACTGTAATAATAACAGCACTAACATTATAACTGTTGTCACTGTAATAATAACAGCACTAACATTATGACTGTTATCACTGTAATAATAACAGCACTAACATTATGACTGTTGTTACTGTAGTAATGCAGCCGCTCAAGCCAAACTTCTCTTCCTTTTCTCGTCTCTCCAGCACAAAGGTGGGCTCTACCTACATGTTCTGCTTCAGCTGGTTTTCTTTCAGTTACTGATGGACAGTTTCTCTCCCTCTCCTCCATCAGGGTCAAAGATCAGACTGCTTCTGACAGTCACACACATCTGTAGAGGGTGATTCTCTGATGGCCCTGCTCACTTACCCCTAACCCTACGCCCCAATTTCCACTGCGCGCAAAAGCGCCCTTGAAAAATACTGCGGAGCACTTCGCTCCCATTGTAGTCTATCAGGCAAATTCCATTGCACGCGCTGCTGCGCCAGCGCGCGTCAAGTAGCGAGAGGTCCGCTTCAGGTCTACTTTCTGCGCAGCGGCTTCCAAACCTCGTGAAGTCACTGTCGTTAAGAAAGCACCAGACAGGAAGTCACCGTGTGGAGTAACCGCAAGTTTCAAAATAAAACACAATGCACGGACTCTTGCACGTAAATTTCCTCAATTGTTCAGTCTTAACGTCAAAACCGGAGGCACGAGCATCAGGTCAGCAGTCGGTCAGAGGGTCCCAGAGGCAACACGACACCATGGATGACGAAAAGTGAATTGTAGAGGGACAGAAATATATAACACTGTGCACATGACACCAAACGTCTTTTCTACACGGATATAGACGGACAGAAGTTGAATAAATCACGAAGCTGTGTGGTTGGGACCAGCAATGGACCTTAGAGAAGTGAAGTGAGGTGTTGTTTATTTCTTTTCTCAGTCTATAACATGCTTTATGAGCGTGTGACATCGCTATTCTCATGAGAGCCTGTGGCTCTCCAGGAATCAGCCCTGCGCGGCGTGACGCGGCACAGCGCTTTTGCGTGCAGTGGTATTTGGGAGTAACCCCTAACCCTCACTAATGTATCACCTGGGCTGCAGGTAAGACAAACCCCGGGCTGACGGACGAGGCCAACACGATCTGTGCAAGTTTATTCAACACTGGACCATGCTGAACTGGAGTTATCTCCATCAAGAAATCCATTTTTCTAAAAGGGCCTGATACTGATCAGTTAATGTCATAACTTTAATTTTAACAATAACTGTAAGAAATTATAGTATTATCATTATTTTTAATTAAACAATAACCATAACAATGAAATTATTACTACTGTTATTATTGTTGGTGATACAATAATAATCATTTTTTATTCTGATATTATCATTGTTACAATTAGGACAATAAAAGTCAATATCAAAATGACTTATTACTAGTACCATGAATCTTGACTGAAGGTTTAACATGTCACAAATTTTAATTATAATTATATTTTCTTATTTTTTTCTATTACCATAACCATTGTCATTTTTTCAATGACAGGAACATTGCATTAACAATATTTACAAACATGTGCAAAATTGTTGTTACCCTTACACGAAAGAAAGAAAAACCCAAAATGGTCTGTGAAATAACTTAAAACTGACAAAAGTAATAATAAATAAACATTTAATAAAAATGAACTAATGAATATCAGACATCGCTTTTGAATTGTGGCTCAACAGAACTATTTAAAAAAAAACAAAATAATGAAACTAGCCTGGACCAAAATGATGGTTCCCCTAGAAAAGACTGAAAATGATGTGACCATAGGGACATATTAAACTCAGGTGTGTCCTGTAATTATCATCACAGGTGTCTCCAAGCTTGTAATCAGTCAGTCTGCCTATTTAAAGGCTGAAAAGTGGTCACTGTGCTGTTTGGTATCATGGTGTGTACCACACTGAACATGGACCACAGAAAGCTAAGGAGAGAGCTGTCTCAGGAGATTAGAAAGAAAATTATAGACAAGCATGTTAAAGATAAAGGCCATAAGACTATCTCCAAGCAGCTTGGTAGTTCCTGTGACTACAGCTGCACAGATTATTCAGAAGTTTAAGGTCCACAGGACTGTAGCCAACTTCCCTGGACGTGGCTGCAGGAGGAAAGCTGATGACAAACTGAAGAGACAGATAATACAAATGGAAACCAAAGAGCCCAGAACAACTTCAAAGAGATTAGAGGAGAACTCCAAGGTCAAGGTACATGAGAATCAGATCACACCATCCATCACTGTTTGAGCCAAAGTGAACTTAATGGAGGACATCACTGTTGAAACCAAATCATGAAAAAGGGAGGCTGAAATTTGCCAAAATGCATATTGACAAGCCACAAAGCTTCTGGGAGAATGTCCTTTGGACAGATGAGACAAAACTGGAGTTTTTTTGTGGTTTAAGTCACATCAGCTCTATGTTCACAGACACAAAAATGAAGCATACAAAGTAAAGAACACTGTACCTACTGTGAAACATGGAGGAGGCTCAGTTATGGTCTGGGACTGCTTTGCTGCATCTGACACAGGGTGTCTTGAATCTGTGCAGCTACAATGAAATCCCAAGACTATCAAGACATTCTGGAGCCAAATGTGCTGCCCAGTGTCAGAAAGCTCGGTCTCAGACACAGGTCATGGGTCCTCCAACAGGATAATGAGCCAAAACACACAGCTAAAAACACCCAACAATGGCTCAGAACAAAACACTGGACTATTCTGAAGTGGCCTTCTATGATCCCTGATCTAAGTCCTGTTGAACATTTATGAAAGGAGCTGAAACCTGCAGTCTGGAGAAGACAGCCTTCAAACCTGAGACAGCTGGAGCAGTTTGCTCATGAGGAGTGGGCCAACATACCTGTGGACAGGTGCAGAAGTCTCACTGAGAATTACAGAAATCACCTGATTACAGTGACTGACTCAAAAGGTTGTGCAAAAAAATATTGTGTTAAGGGAACCATCATTTTTGTCCAGGCCAGTTTCATCAGTGTGTTTTTTTTTTTTTTGAATAATTCTTTTCAACCACAATTTAAACACAACAACTGATTTTCATTTGGTAATTTGAAGTACATTTTTATCATTAGTTTTGTTAGTCTTAATTTATGATAATACAAACATAGAAGCTTAAGCTGAAACAGTCTAAACACCCGGATGATCACCTGCCCGGTCACAAACTGTTGTACAAAAAGGATCCACAGAAGCTCACACGCGCACGCGCACGACCGTCGGCCCAGTGTTTGTTCCTTAAAGTTTTGGGAAGTCAGACTCTCAGTCATGGGACCCACGGGGATGGCCATAACGTCACTGACATTCAAATATAAACTAAACACTTGTAGGTGACGGCGTGACCGTGTGCGTGAAGGCTTACGCGTGAGAATATGTTTGTGTGATGGACCCACCTGATCTCCGGTCCTGCTCAGTGGATCCTGGTTTCAAATCCTGAGACTTCGCTGATGAAGCGCTTAACGTGACGTCATCGGAACCAACCGACCAACCAACCAACAAACAAACACACGTGCGTACAGACAGACAGACAGACAGACAGCAGCCCCCCGGACTGCAGCAGATCGGACCCAAACTTTGACGGAACTGATTATGTCCGCATCATGGTGACATCACGATAACAACTACTTCCGCCTAGGAAGGCAAAATAAAAGCCTGTGTGCAGGAAGTACTATCACAATAAGACATCTGTACGGATGCTTCAGAGATAACGATTTATTAATTTGTTGATTTAGTTTCAGGGAAAAGAAAACTCGGACAGACATTTAGAGCCTGATATGTTTATTTTTTTATTGTTTTAATAGGATATTCTGATAAAAGACACATTTTACTTTTGGAACCATCCAAACACTGACACGAGCCTGTTCATGATGATCTTTATTGGCAGATATGACGGCAGACGGGATCATGGGAATTGTAGTTTAATGAAAAGGCATCGTTTTGCTGCCCCCTGGTGTTCACTGTGAGCATGGATTAATGAATAGGTAATTACTTGATTAATTAATTAATTATTGAAGACTTCATGCATTGATTAATCACACCTTAGGCACATACTGTATGTCATCGTCAGTCAGCTATTTCCTGCTTATTTTTTTCCAATGCCGAGGGGGTCTGTGGTCTGTTTGCCCGCCGTCTCATCGCCGTGCTGAAGGTCAGAGCCAAGGTTGATCGTCAGACAGGTGGACAGGGGACAGCGACGCCGGGAAGGGAAGGCACCAAAAACTCTGCTGAGAAGACAGAGAAAGAAGAGGATGTTATAACCATGCTGAAATAATGCTGAGGTCCCACCACACCAACCCCGCCCCCGCTATGATCTGATTGGTTTAAAGGTCTACTGTGTGGTGATTGGTCACATCTGTCCACTGCTCAGCAGCATATTGACAACATTCTAATTCTAAAGTTTTTGTTCAGGGCTGGGTTACTAACCTACGACGGCGTATTAGGGCCACTTGAAGAAATAAAAAAAATAATGAAAACTCGAAAATTTTCGAGAAAAAAATCGAAACTTTTGAGTTTATAAAGTTACAAATTTATGACCTAAAAAAGTCGTAAATTTGTGACTTTCTAAACTCGAAAATTTGAGATACACTCATATTTTGGGTCAATTAATCAACGTAGTTCAAAACCCAATCCTTCATTTTAATCAGTGTGACAAAGACAGTGAGCTACAACCTCGTTTTCCTCAAAACGCGCCTACTTTGAGCCAGAAAGCTTCACTTTAGTCTCAATGAGCTTTCAGTGATGGCTGGCTCGGCAGTTTAGGGACCGTTGGCAAATTACCATATTGGAGTGTGAATGGAAATTCAATAACTTAACCATAAGGACATCTAATGTCTTCATAATCACATCACACATAAATGACTGTAGGTTGTTCATAGTACATGTCATAGTTTCTTAAGATTTAGGCTATTTAAGAGATATAGGTTTAAATGTCATTTGTATTTTTTTATTATTATTATTATTGACGTACTGTACTGTGTATTTATTAATAGGTAATGACTTTAACCCTATAAGGCCCAAGACCACAGATTATAGACAGAAAATTCTAATATTTTGGAGCTGAAATGTTTGTTTCACTTTCACTGCTAAAATCCATAAAAAACAAATGTCCATAAAATTCAACATATAGATTTTTCGTATCTCATTTGATACACGAAGTGTTTTTGGCAACTGAAAATCCACTTGAGGACATTTTTATCATTTATCTGATTGTATTCAGATGGTTTCTTTTGTAATTTGTTGATCATATTGAGTAGATAGAAGTATTATAAAAGTATGTATCAAATATGATACAATTGGCTTTATAGGGTTAAAAACTGCAATAACTTTACTGCTGTTGACTGTAGTGGCACCAAAGCCAGCCTGATGATCAGACATATCTTCTTGTTTATAATACAGCTTTATGCGAGATAAATATGTTTAAATTCAATTATATGGCTTTTATATAGTAAAGTATATTCATCAATAGGTAATGAATATCAGAACTGTAACAACTTAACTGTTGATGACTGTGGAAACACCAAACCCAACCCGGTGATCAAACATCTCTTTTACTTTACACTTCAACTCTTTTTTAAGATGTCCATCCATCCATCCATCCATCCATCCATCCATCCATCCATCTATCTATCCATCTATCTATCCATCTATCCATCTATCCATCTATCCATCTATCTATCCATCTCTCTCTCTCTCTCTCTCTCTCCATCTATCTATCTATCTATCTATATATCTATCTATCTATCTATCTATCTATCTATCTATCCATCCATCCATCCATCCAGTCCATCCATCCATCCATCCATCTATCTATCTATCTATCTATCATAAACATCATTATTAAAAAACATAATTCTAGGTTGAATTAGAAACTATTTCTATTAAAATCAGAGCTGTAGTATAAATTTGACTTGGTTTTGGTGCCACTACAGCCAACAACAGCAAAATTATTAAAGTTTTTACACTCATTTCCTATCAATGAATAAACATCATTATTAAAAAAATAATTCTAGGTTGAATTAGAAACAATTTCCATTAAAACCAGAGCTGTAATATAAACTGCAAGAGATGTGTGATTTGGTTTTGGTGCCACTACAGCCAACAACAGTAAAGTTATTACAGTTGTCATTTCCCGTTAATGAATTTCAATAATAAAATAATTACATAGGCTAAATTACCTTAAAACCTGTATCTCTTAAAAAAGTCCTGTATTATTAACTAGAAGAGATGCTCGATCATCAGGCTGGGTTTGGTGTTTCTACAGTCCACAACAGTACAGTTATTAAAGTTTTTATAGTCATGTTGATAGCTTCTGTTGTATAGCTGTTGTATCAGCTAGAGGAAACGTTTGATCATTAGTATGAGTTTGGTGTCAGTACAGTCTGCAACAATACAGTTAGTACAGTAATATTGCCATTAGGCTACATATGAATTCACACAGTTAAATATATAAAAAATAATTTAAATCAGATGAACACACTGATAGAACTGGAACAAGCAAAATATGAATATGAGCTCTTTTTGGGGCTATTATTAAATCATGAGGGGTGAGGGGGGCAAGTTGAGACAGGAAGTTAAGCAGGTGTGACAGGAAGCTGAGTCTGATTAAAACATAAACATTAAAATTTTAATAGAATTATTATTTTATCACCAATAAAATAACCTACATTTCATCAGAAGAGACAGTCGAGATGTTCCTGAAAACAAATAAATAACAAACTGATTAATAATTATTCCAATTAATTATTGAAATGCTTGGATGTAAAGAAAAATAAAAAATATTCCTTTCTTTGTTTTTACTGAAATAAAAATGTCCAAACTTACCTGGAGAGCTCAAACACAGACAAATTCAACTGTGGACCAAAATCTGAACTGAAAAAAAAAAAAACCACAAAATAAATGAAGTTCTTTCATCATTTCATCCTCATGCATTATACACATGTTCACCAGGGCAAAAGATTTTGAATGAAATTTAATAATTTTCGAGTATTTGTCTGTTAAACTATTTTTATTTGTTATTTTTTAATTGAACAAATTTCTGATCAGTCCACCTGAATGAGTCTGTGTTTGTACCTGTTGAGGTAAGGCAGTGACATCACAGTTTGGTTTTCACTGCAGAACAAAAACACAAAAATATTATCTCAGATTAAAATAAAAACAATATTTAATGAATAATTGTGTAAAGTCTGTTAAATCTTTGATGTTATTTTCAGATTTGCATGAATCAGTAATTTTTAGTGCTTCTTCCGTGACAAAAATGGAAATGTTCCAGCGGCTGATCATTTCATTTTATATATTGTTTTTTTCAGGAAAATAATTATAGCACTGAAATATCAGAAACATTGTGAAGCTCATGCTCAATTTATCACGAATAGTCCGTGGACAACGAGCTTCATGAAAGGGTTAATAATTTACACCATGGTGAAAAGCAGAGCAGAAAATAAACAATTATTAATTAAATACTGACGTTTGAGAATGAGCCCGACAGTAATTAATTTACCCGTTTCACTTATTTATCAATAATAAAAAAGTGTTCTTCAGTTTCCATGAGCAGAAATCTAAACAATAACTTCACTGATCATCAGGATTTTACCTGCGCGAGTCGTCAGGAGAGAGAGGAGCTGAGACGGAGGCCTTCATCATCATCATCATCATCACGAGGACCTTCATCATCACCAACTGGTCCTTCAGCAGAGAGACGGTGCAGCTCGAACACTCGCCCTGTTTTTATACTCACGGATTCTCACGGTCACACATCAGCTGAAGCCTGTGAAGGCCATCTGAAGGTCAGACCGTGTTAATTATTGCCTCTGTGACCTCAGGCCAATTTGATTTATTAACGTGAGAACACGCCGATGTCCACCTGTTCACACGCCGCGTCCTTCAACGACTGCTGACATCACGACCACGAAGGCTGACCCTGAACGCATCATCATCCTGTTGGCCAGGTGTGCCCTTACATGGATACATAAGGTCCAGGTGGGCCGGCCGAGGCCCCCAGAGAGACAGGACGAGGTCCCATCAGAGGAACAGACCAGAAACCAGACCAATCAAAACCAGATCAATCAGAGATCAGATCAATAAACTTTATTCACTTTAACATCTTAAATACTTTCATTTCACAAACTGTTTCCTGTTCGAGTCGCCGTCAGCTGACTTCTTGTTTACTAACATCAAACATCATTTAAAAACACAAACAGATAAACAACAACAACAAACATGTAAACACAAACAGTTCAAAGGAAAAAAAAAATCATCCAACATAGCAAATGAAACTTTGAACATATTCTGTTACGCTAGCTAGCATCAAACACCAATCACTGAATGACTTTAAGTAAGGGGTTGGAGGTCATCACAGAGAACACAGCGTTAGTTTGTCTCTCGTGTGGACCAACATAAATAGTGGCGTGTCTTATTCTTCATGGTTACAGGAAGTTATGGGTGGAGAACATGTCGTCAGTGTGCGCAGCGGGGTCTCAGCGTTTACCGGAAGTCGTCGGCAGAGAACATGCCCTTGGCGCGGCGCAGGATGGAGTCCTTGGAGGCGTCGTACGGATGCTCTTTGGACGGGATCTCCAGCACGGCTGGGATGGACTGCATGTGGGCGTCGATGGCGTGGCGGATCATCTCGGCAACAAACTGGTTGATGAGGATGATGCCGATGTCGTTACGGGCCAGGAAGCTCCTGCAGACAGGAAGGGGAGGAGCTTAATGATGAGAGCTGGTCAGAGGTCAAAGGTCAAAGTCTAAGATACATCAACAGGCTTCAGCTACAAATGTCCTCAAGGTCGTCAGTGAAGGTCCCTGCCCAAACTTTGTCCATGAGTTTATTCTATCAGAAATAAAGTCCATTTTGTCTGAACGGAGCTAACCCTGACCCTCTGACCCTCAGGGCGACGTCTTCAAGGTCGAGTCACCTGACTGAGGGTCAGGGGTCACACTGAGGTCACAGCTGAACAGACAGTAACCAACAGTGATAACCAAAAACAACACTCAGGCTTTATCCTCCGCACCGATCCCGGGGAGCCTCACATGTCCACATTTGTTATAAACATGAGACCCACACAGGGCCCCGACCCTCCAGTTTAGTCCCACAGTGGCCCCAACAGACTGCAACATCTATGTCTCTAATTCTACATGTCTATATATCTACGCTCTGTTCAATGTTTGAGATGTTATGCCCGCGTAACAAAGGTGAATACAGGTAAACAAAGGTGAATACGGGTAAACAAAGATGAATACAGGTAAACAAAGGTGAATACAGGTAAACAAAGGTGAATACGGGTAAACAAAGGTGAATACGGGTAAACAAAGATGAATACAGGTAAACAAAAGGTGAATAAAAAAAACTCACTTGAAGGTCTCTTCTATCTCCGTGATGCTAGTGTCCTTCTCGACCACCAGAAAATTCGGTTTACGGTTCTTGTTGAGCTCTCCGATCCCGCCCAGCAGGAAACCTGTGCACGTGTCTTCATCACCGATCACCGCGATCAGTTTCCCGCGTCCAGCCATCACCAGGTGAGATCAGAGGGCAGGTAAATACTCGGTAATAAGTGGAAAATATCGGAAGATGAACGCCTGAGTTGCTCACGGACAGACGACAAGTCATATGATCGGTCAGCTGACTGTCACTTCCGCCTTTTCCTCTTCTGACAGGAAACACGTCATCGTCGTCATATTTTTCGTTTATTTTTCTTTCTAAATTCACCGTCTTTATTTCGATCTGGTTGATCAGCCACTTCATTTTAAATAACAAATTAATTACAAAATTAGAATAAACGAAATTTCCCGTAGAATGATTCCCATTCAAATCCGGTTTGATCCTGGAACTTCACTGTCAATATATATATATATTTTTTTTTAATGAAAAAAGTCAATTACTTTCAAACATTTTTTAAACAAAAGAAGTTCATTTTTGAGTGTCGACCATGAGGGGAAAGGTGAATTCAGCTGTTTGCCGCCATCACTTATTCACACTTTTATTTTGTAAGGTAACGTGAAAAATTACCACTGCACTTGAAGACCACACGGCTGTCACGTGACGGTCACAGAGGCCGGAAGTAGAGCAGAGCAGGTCAGCTGATCAACAGCTGAAGAACAGCAGAGAATCATGGTGAGTATCGATGAGTAATCTGATTACTGCTGATCAAAGAGGTGATTGATTACCTCCGTGACCACCGGAGCTCCGACAGAGGGGCGGGGCCACCGTTTGCATGTCAGCTGTTAGCATGTCAGCTGTTAGCATGTTAGCATGTCTTCTTTGGTGTCGCTCCATCAGAAGGTCTCCGTGAGCTCCTGTTCAACCTTTGAAGAACTCTAATTAGCCTCAGACATGAAGGTGAACTTCAGGGTGATCAGGAGAACCTCATGACCATGGACAGAGCCCTGAGGAACACCTGTAGTTCTTATGCTGCGTTCCAGGTGTGCTGAAAAGTTGGGATTTCCTACTGGGAACTCGAGGGATCCTCACCACCCCGAATTAACAATTAGAGATGGATGCCCCCAGTGTAAACAGTTATGGAGCTCCTGTAATATTCTGTTTATCCGCTCTTCTGACTCGTGTTTATGGTTCTAAATCAGCCGTATACTCAGGATTGTTTGACTTATATTTATTGAAATGCTGCCATGGTGATATTTACATTCTTCATGTGGTATTTGAGAACTTCAACGCAGTGTATGTTAACAACGGCTAACATTAGCCAGGTAGATCAGCATGTTTTTTCGACTTTGTAACTGAAACACTGATAACTCGGAGATGACGACACTCCCACTTCCCAGTTCAGATGATACTGGAATGCAGTATTAGCCTGTTACCAGTTAGCCTGTTAGCAGTTAGCCTGTGAACAGTCTGATGTGTTTCAGACCACAGCAGCCCTGACGGCAGGTTTGGAGAGGATCCCTGATCAGCTGGGGTACCTGGTGATCAGCGAGGATGGCGTTCTGGCGGTGAGTGACCCTGATGTGTGTGCGTGTGTGTGGGGGGGATGATCATGTCCATGAGCTTCAGATTAAAGGAGGCATATCATGCTGATGCATGATTTAATACTTACATATAATAGAATACATTTGAAAACAAGACCTTACACCCCCTTAATTTTCAAAAAATTAGATATTGTATTTTTTCCGATATCCTAGAACGAGATTTGATGCCTCTGAAAATAGGTCATTGCGAGATGTCTGCGAGATTTAAATCGTCGTGACGACACGAGGTACCTTTCTTTTTATTGGAATAATCTGATAAAACACTTCCTCCTCTGTGATGTCCGTTAACCACAAAACCGTCACTGAGGAACACATCCACCAGCAGCAGTATATAGCTCCAATCAGAGCACAAAGGGTTGTTACATTGCAAGGTAGCTGTAGGTCATCCTGAGATCCGAGTGTTTCAACGAGAGTTTGATAATGGCCTAAAATGAGGATTTTGAGAACACAATTGTGGGGCAATGAAGGAACTAAATGACTTGTACTGAAGGCAGAAGTGCTTTACAGGCATCCTAGTCTGGCATAGTGAAAAGGAGAAACAAGCACGATATGTCTCCTTTAATGATGAAGGTCTGATTCATGAAGATCACAAAGCAGTATGGAAGTGGTCTGTACGGACTACGGCAAAGCCGGCCCATGCTTACATCTCCATTTACAAGTTATCAAGGTCACTGCGGTGGCGTAAAGGTCATTGCGGTGGCGTAAAGGTCCTAATGAAACACTGCTGAATGCCCCTCACCCCCCATGACCAAAGGTCAAAGTAAAGGATGGGCCAACCACCATGAGCCCACGTCTTGTCAGGATTCAAACATAAACACTCTTCATGATCCTGAGGCCAGGTCGGCTCTGGCGTGAGGTCACAGACTCCCCAAAGTCCGAGCAGCAGTTGACGTGATCAGTGAGCGGCTCACTTACTATACTGATACTTGGACAGATCAAACACACTCTGCCTGGTTAGCTCGGCCCATTTGCTTGGCTCGGCCGTTTGCTTACCTCAGCCCATTTACTTAGCTTGGCCCGTTTGCTTAGCTCGGCCCATTTGCTTAGCTCAGCCCATTTACTTAGCTCGGCCCGTTTGCTTAGCTCGGCCTGTTTACTTAGCTCGGCCGTTTGCTTAGCTGGGCCCGTTTGGTTAGCTTGGCCCGTTTGGTTGGCTCGGCCCATTTGCTTAGCTCGCACATTTGCTTAGCTCACCCATTTACTTAGCTCGGCCCGTTTGCTTAGCTCACCCATTTACTTAGCTCACCCATTTGCTTAGCTCGGCCCATTTGCTTAGCTCGGCCCATTTGCTTAGCTCACCCATTTGCTTAGCTCGGCCCATTTGCTTAGCTCAGCCCATTTACTTAGCTCGGCCCGTTTGCTTAGCTCGCCGGTTGCTTAGCTTGCCCGTTTGGTTAGCTCCTCCCATTTGGTTCTGGTTACACCTACGATGATCCAAACCCCAGTCTGCCTCTGAAGAGGACCAAGATCCGGTTTATAGCAGACCTGAGTTAGTTTGGTTCAGGGAAGCAGCACCACCTACTGTGACCTCTGTTTGAGTTTGTCCTTATGTGTGACCTTTTACCGACCTTCTGACAGTCTGCAGGAGAGCTAGAAAACGACGAGCAGACAGCCGGTGTGATGATGCAGATGGTGAGGACGGCGAGTCGATTCAGATTATCAGGATCAGCTGAGCCGCCCTTCAAACGCATGTCAGGTAATGCTCACCTGTGATCCTGTGACCAAGTGACCCTGTTACAAAGTGACCCTGTTACCATGTGACCCTGTTACTAGGGATGGGATGAAATATTGTTTGGCGAAATATCGTGATACGGAATGTGCAGAATCGCATCGAGTTTAAAAAAAATGGACCACGAAATAAGACGTCACGTCCGGCAACAGCGCATGTGACCAGACATGCCCTGACCTCCAAAAAGCATAACGATGGAGTCGAAAAAGGTTGAAATTGAGGACGCTCTGCCTGGATACAAGTCATCTGTCTGGCAGTATTATGGCTTTCTCATTTAAAAAGATGAAGACGACAATAGAGTAACTAACAAGACTAAGACGGACTGATTTTTAAAAAATATATATATTATTGTCCATGTTTGCTGTTAGTAAATGTATGTATGGTCTGGGTAGACTGCAAAAACTGAATTGCCCTTTGGGATAAATAAAGTTGTCTGACCTAATCTAATGTAAAATGTGTTTTCCTTAGCAGACCTGTCTAATGTAACAGCCTTACAGATACAGACATAAACACAAACAACACAGATAAACCATGACGGACAACAGATGGAAAACCTGGAAAGAACTGCCCCATGGCACTGTTCAATATTTTCTGTGATATCAATATGTACATCTTAGAATACTTTTAAATGTTGAGTCAAATATTTCTTTGCACAGTGAAGAAAATCAAACAACAGAGATTTAAGAGACACTACTGAAATTAAACTGCTCACATTTTGAGGGAACATTAGGCCTGCTTTGTGTGAAATGTAGATATACTCATTACAGTGACTCCCAAGAAGTTGCTAATTACACTTTTACACTTTCTCTTGCGCCATGATGTTTACATTTCACACGTGGGCAGCTGACGCCTTACAGCTGGCTGCTGATACATCACAAGGGGGCGTGTCTGTCAGTGAAAAGACTTCCGCGAAGCCTACACTTGTGTTTCCTCGATTATCCCTCCTCCAGATCAGTCTCCTCTCTCCTCTCTCCTCTGAGCGCATTTGGCGCTTTGGGACATCCTTCAATATGGCTGCTCAGAAAGTACTTCCGGTGTCGCGGAGGAGAGAGGAGAGAAGAGACTGCATTTTGGCACATTGGGATGCACCCCAAGTGACGCTGTTACCATGTGACCCTCTTACCATGTGACCGTGTGATCATGTGACCCTGTTACCTTTGACCCTGTTACCATGTGACCCTGTGACCATCTCTTTGTTTCAGTGATTCTTGAGGACTTCGTCTACACAGTAACGGTTTCTGGACAGAAAGTCTTCGTTGTCAAACGTCAAAACAATCAGCACGAACCAATCAGTGTTTAGAGAGTGCACCATGTGACCTCCTGACCTGCTCATCTGTTTAAACATTAAAGTTTTCTGTTTGAATTTGTGTGTAACATGACAATAAAGGGTTAAACTGCCTTCTCCTCGTGGTCTCCTTCTTCAGACCAGGCTAACAGTCAGGTTTAACTAATCCTGCCGTTAGCCTGCTTCAGACCAGGCTAACAGGCAGGCTTAACTAATCCTGCTTCAGACCAGATTAACAGGCAGGCTTAACTAACCCTTCTGTTAGCCTGCTTCAGACCAGGCTAACAGACAGGCTTAACTAATCCTGCTTCAGACCAGACTAACAGACAGGCTTAACTAATCCTGCTTCAGACCAGACTAATAGGCAGGCTTAACTAATCCTGCTTCAGACCAGACTAACAGGCAGGCTTAACTAATCCTGCTTCAGACCAGGCTAACACACAGGCTTAACTAATCCTGCTTCAGACCAGACTAACAGACAGGCTTAACTAATCCTGCTTCAGACCAGACTAATAGGCAGGCTTAACTAATCCTGATTCAGACCAGGCTAACAGGCAGGCTTAACTAATCCTGCTTCAGCCAGACTAACAGGCAGGCTTAAATAACCTTCTGTTAGCCTGCTTCAGACCAGGCTAACAGGCAGGCTGAATTAATCGTTTAGTTTCGTCAGCAGGTGTTGTGTTCATATTTCATCGAAACTAATTCACATGATGGTTTTTAGTTCACATTTTCATTATTTATCACTTGCTTTTCTCACATACAATAACAAAAAAGGCATCATTGATTTTAATTGCAAAAATGTAAAATTCAGGCATCAGTTGCTCCAGGTATCACTCATAAAATAACATCTTAAAGAAGGTCCTTCGGAAGATTTTTTGTGGATATTGTTTTTACCCTGTTTTTTTTTTTTTTTACCGAACAGCATGTCAAAATGTTATGGATTTAGTAAGAAAATAGGTTATACAGTGAAACAAGTGAGGCCTTTAAAAGTTTTATTTATAGTTGAGTGATTATATGACATACAAATATATTTTAAATGTTTAAAATGGTCCAGATGCCAGAAAGTTCTTTTTTAGATACAGTTTTGTGCAGTATCTATCCAACAATTTCATCTGATGAGTGTTTTCTCCACTGTGTAAACATGTTGGTGAGCATCTTAAAATAATCAGGACGATGCTTTTCTTCCTCCCACTATGGCTCTATTTGTAATAATGATGAATGTTCTTTCATCTCTTCTTGATTCTTTTCAAAGATTATTTTGAATGTATTTGTGCTGTAAATACACTTTGGTCAGTGGATGTTTACTTTAGGCTGCTCATGCATTCAGGATTTCTGATCGTATCTGCCCGCTCTCCTTCCTTTATTTCAGTGACTTCTTTTTGATGGGATTTGATGTGACAGACTTCCTGATTAGTTTCCATCTCACGATGATTTTTCATTCAGAGGGAAGTATGCAGATGTGTCTTTTCTGTTTTGATGAGTATATCTGTGATCTACCTTGTGGCTTTTTGAAGAAAGCCGTGGACATGCAGTTAAACATTTTCATCTGGTTTGACCGGGCTGATAAAATCTCTGAAACAAAGGTGATGCTAAAATCTCTGAAACAAAGATAATGATAAAATCTCTGAAACACTGATGATAAAATCTCTGAAACAAAGATGATGATAAAATCTCTGAAACAAAGATGTTGATAAAATCTCTGAAACAAAGATGATAAAATATCTGAAACACTGATGATAAAATCTCTGAAACACAGATAATGATAAAATCTCTGAAACACTGATGATAAAATCTCTGAAACAAAGATGATGATAAAATCTCTGAAACAAAGATGATAAAATCTCTGAAACAAAGGTAATGATAAAATTTTTGAAAATAAGATAAAATCTCTGAAACAAAGATGATAAAATCTCTGAAACAAAGATGATAAAATCTCTGAAACAAAGATGATAAAATCTCTGAAACAAAGATGATAAAATCTCTGAAACAAAGATGATAAAATCCCTGAAACAAAGATGATAAAATCTCTGAAACAAAGATGATAAAATCTCTGAAACAAAGGTAATGATAAAATTTTTGAAAATAAGATAAAATCTCTGAAACAATGTTAATGATAAAATCTCTGAAAAAAAGCTGATAAAATCTCTGAAACAGATAAAGTCTCTGAAACAAAGATAACAACTCTGAAACAAAGATGATGATAAAATCTCTGAAACAAAAAGGATAATAAAATCTTTTAAACAAAGGTAATAAAATCTCTGAAACAAAGGTGTTGATAAAATCTTTGAAACAAAGATGATAATAAAATCTTTTAAACAAAGGTAATGATAAAATCTCTGAAACAAAGGTGTTGATAAAATCTTTGAAACAAAGATGATAAAATCTCTGAAACCAAGATGATAAAATCTCTGAAACAAAGATGATAAAATCTCTGAAACAAAGGTAATGATAAAATCTCTGAAACCAAGATGATAAAATCTCTGAAACAAAGGTAATGATAAAATCTCTGAAACAAAGGTAATGATAAAATCTCTGAAACAAAGGTGTTGATAAAATCTTTGAAACAAAGATGATAAAATCTCTGAAACAAAGGTGTTGATAAAATCTTTTAAACAAAGGTAATGATAAAATCTCTGAAACAAAGGTGATAAAATCTTTGAAACAAAGATGATAAAATCTCTGAAACCAAGATGATAAAATCTCTGAAACAAACAGATGAGAAGAAAAATTTTTTATTGCATTGTTGTTTGGATTTTTCTTTGCACATTGTTAGGAATGACGAGGCCTTTATATACGGAATGAGCCATCACACCACCAGGTAACTCAGACCCCGCCCCCTTCCATCAGGTACACCTTAGCCTCTCTTTTGCCCCACCCCCTTGCCTACAGGTATTCTGTTACTCAACTTCGGATCCACCCCATTCCCACCTGCCACTTGTATGACCTTCAACCACAGGTGCAGTTAAGCCTGTGTTAGCCCCGCCTCCCACCTGGTTAAGTGTGTAACATGATTCAGATTTAGACATGCGGAGAAAAACAAAACAAGAGAAGAAGAGCATGATGGGAAATCAGGGTGAGCTCAGAGTCCATGACATCACTTCCTCAACATATTTATAATTTAAAAACAAAGCATAAGTCAGTCCTTTAAAACTCCGCCCCCTCCTTGTCTTCATTGGGTAAATAAACTCCGCCCCCTCCTCGTCTTCAGGTTATGGTGAATTCAGTCAATGACAGCGATCAGGAGTGCTAACGTCTGGACAGCTCATTGGACAGCCAATCAAGCCCCTCGTACAGCCCTGTACCCTGGGTCGCACACGTCGCCTGGACGTACCACTGTGGGGGAAGGGGAGGAGCGACAGATTAATGACAAGCATCCATCTAATTGGTTCTGATCTGATTATTGTGTTAATCTGATTGTTGTGTTGATCAGATTGTTGTGCAAATCTGATTAGTATTTTGATCTGATTGTTGCATTGATCTGATTGTTGTATTGATCTAATTGGAGTATTGGTCTGATTGTTGTGTTGATCTAATTGTTGTGTTGATCTAATTGTTGTGTTAATCTAATTGTTGTGTTAATCTGTTGTGTTGATCTGATTTTCGTGTTGATCTAATTGGTGTATTGATTTGATTGTTGTGTTGATCTGATTGGTCTGTTGATCTGATTGGTGTATTGATCTGATTGTTGCGTTAATCTGATTGGTGCGTCAATCTGATTGTTGTGTTGATCTGATTGTTGTGTTGATCTGATTGGTGTATTGATCTGATTGGTGTATTGATCTGATTGGTGCATTGATCTGATTGCCGTGTTGATCTGATCGTGGTTTTGATCTAACTGGTGATTCAATCTGATTGTTGTGTTGATCTGATTGTTGTGTTGATCTGTTGTGTTGATCTAATTGGTGTATTGGTCTGATTGTTGTGTTGATCTGATTGGTGTATTGATCTAATTGGTGTATTGATCTAATTGGTGTATTGTCTGATTGTTGTGTTGATCTGATTAGTGCATTAATCTGATTGTTGTGTTGATCTGATTGTTGTGTTGATCTGTTGTGTTGATCTAATTGGTGTATTGGTCTGATTGTTGTGTTGATCTGATTGGTGTATTGATCTAATTGGTGTATTGATCTAATTGGTGTATTGTCTGATTGTTGTGTTGATCTGATTAGTGCATTAATCTGATTGTTGTGTTGATCTGATTGTTGTGTTGATCTGATTAGTGCATTAATCTAATTGTTGTGTTAATCTGTTGTGTTGATCTGATTGTTGTGTTGATCTTATTTTTGTGTTGACATGACAAGAGACATGCCACCACAAGAGTTGCAAAGAAAGAGTCGGAGAACTGCTGTGTTGTATGTGGTGATGAAAGGCATCACAACAAAATATTCTTCTGCAAGAAGTTCAAAACGCTGAATCTGCATGAAAAGACTGCTGTGTTAAAAAGGCTCAAAGCTTGCAGAAAATGTCTTGGATGTCATGATGAAGAGGATTACTGCAGAGACACTTACCTTTGTAGGAACAGAGACTGCAAAAGTGATGGTCCTCCCAATCACCATTACTTCCTCTGCCCTGTGTTAAATACTCGGAGAAACAAGCAGGAAAGCAGACTGACCAGTGAGCAGCAAGAGTTTCTTTGAACTTTCTCCTGAGATGGGGGAAAAGTGCAAAAGAGTCTTCACCAATAATAATGCATCAGCCAGCACCAGTAAAATTGAATCTGAGCTATTGAAGAGGAATGGACTCAGTGAGTTGCCTGTGATCATGATGCTGATGGAAGTGACTGCAAACGCTGGCCAGAAAATTGGAACTCTCATAGACCTTGCATCGGACACCAACTACATCACCCATAAAGCAGCTGACAGGTTAAGGTTGCAGAGTGAAAAAGTGACTTTGGTAGTGCACGGTGTGGGTAGGATGGTCATGAAGGTAAACACAAGAAGGTATGTCCTCAGAGTTAGAGTAAGAACTCCCAATGGAGACGAGAAAGCTTACAAACTTGTCTGCTACGGCTTGGAGGAAATTGCCAATGTGCACAGGAGTGTTGAGGCAGAGCAGTTACAAAAGTTCTTCCCAGAGGTAAAGCCAGAAGAAATCAGGAGGCCAACAAACATTGAGCTTCTCATCAGCCATAGAGGAGGAAGACTTGCTCCTCAAAGGATCAAAGTTGTTGGAGATCTTGTCCTATGGGAGAGTCCCCTGGGAAAGACGGTTGGTGGAGCTCACCCTGATCTATTTGAAAACATAGAACTGGCTGCTTGTACATCAAAAACCCACTTCGCTCGCTCTATGAGGACTGCTGCTGTAAAATATGAGGAGTTCACAAAAATTCCAGCACCAAAGAGAGCACTGCAAGAGTCCCAGCACCTGACTAATGCCCCTAAATTCACAGCCAGTGCAACCTGCGACTTTCTTGATTGGTGGAGGTGGGACAGCATTGGAGCAGCATGTGAGCCTCGGTGTGGAGGGTGTGGTAGATGTCAACCTGGAGGAAAGGAGATGACTTTAGCAGAGGAGAGAGAGCTTGAAATCATCCAAAAAGGTTTGACATACATCACTGAAGATGCTCATGCTGCTTCTCCCCACTGGGATACAAAATACCCCTGGACAGAAGATCCTGTCTCCCTTCCTGATAACAAAGCTGCAGTTATGAGCACGTTTCTAAGGACAGAGCAAATAAAGGAGTATGCCATTACCAGAGTCAATATGGGGGATTGACCAGCTGGGTGCATAGCTCAGTTAGCAATGAGACAGGCTGTGAGACTACCCCACTTTGCTCACCTGCAAGAGGAACGCAGAGTTATTGAAGAGGATAGTTATGTCGATGACATTTTGACCTCCTATAACAGCCTGGAGGAACTGGACAAAATCACACAAGGGGTGAGGGAAATCCTGGCAGCTGGAGGCTTCTTCCTCAAACCATGGGTTCTGTCAGGGCAAAGTGGGAGGCAAGAGACTGCAGTAACAGTCCTGCAAGGGAAAGAGCCTGAAAACAGAACAATAATTCTTCCAAACCAGATGAGGGATGAAGATAACAAAGCCCTAGGTGTTGGATACCTGGTGGGAGAAGACATGCTCTATGTGCTAACTTCAATCAACTTCTCCAAAAGGAAGAAAAAAATGAGGCTTGGTAAAGACCTCCTCAAAGAGGAAGTGAGGCCTGAGACACCCAATCCACTTACCAGACGGGAGCTCCTCAGTCAAGTTGCTGGACTTTATGACCCAATGGGATTTGCAACACCTGTAAAGCAAAGGGGGGCCATCCTGGTGAGAAAAGCCTTCCAAGAAGTAGGAGGTGAGACACAGACCAAAGAATCATGGGATAGTCCACTATCAGACAACCTCAGAGAAGAAGCCATCCAACTCTTTGAGGACTATGTTGAACTAAGAAAGGTCAAGTTCTGCAGGAGTCTCACACCAGACAACTGTAAAGAAAAACCATGGGGCATCACTTTCTCTGATGGCAGCGACAAAAGCTATGGTGCGGTCTTGTACCTACGGTGGCAAACAGCACAAGGGATCAATGGGAGGTTTGTGGAATCAAAAGCCAAGTTAACACCTCTTGACCAGAAAGGAGAAGCCGTCAAAGCTGAAATGTGTGGAGCTGTCTATGCAAGCAGATTAAGGAAATATTTTGAGAGACATGGGACAATTGAAATTGGGAGGTGGATCCATCTTTTGGACAGTCAAACTGTCCTGGGAGCCATCCAAAGAGACAGTTATGGGTACCAGACATTCTTTGCAAATCGTATTGGTGAAATTCAGAAGAATGGACCAGTAGAAGACTGGTTCTGGGTCCCTGGAGAAAACAATGTGGCAGACATCTTGACACGAGGGGGCAAAGTTGAGGACCTGCAGGAGGATGCTGCATGGCAAAATGGACCAGGGTTCCTGAGATGGTCTGTGGAAAACTGGCCTGTGAAATCAGCTGGTGAAGTTGTTGCCCAAACAAGAGAAAGTGTGAACAAACTTCAGAGAAAAGCCTTTCCATCTGCAGTTACAAGGAGCCAAATAAGAGAAACCAAGGTCAAGTTGGAATCCAAAGCAAGCCCTGTTTCCCTTGAAGAAAGAGCCCCTGCTGGCCAGGTGGTGAAGACTCTTGTGAAAGTAGAGAGGTTTAGCAGTCTGCCCAAATTAGTTAACACAATTGCCTGGGTCTGGCGAGCAGCTATTGAGGCACAAAGGCAGCAGGCAAGTGGGACATGACAGAGCCGTGTTAACTGTAAGAGAAAGGAAAGAAGCACTCAGAGATCTCTTCTTATCTGTGCAACAGGATACAACTTTCCCAAACACTGCTCTTGACAGGCTGGCAGTGTACCGAGATGTCGATTCTGGATTTCTTGTCTGTGGGGGAAGGATCCAAGTTCATAAGGAGCAAATGGCATACCAGGGAAAGAAATGCTGCAGTGGGAGATGTGGTGTGGCAGGCTGATCAAAATCCATTGAGGGGTCAGTATAAGATGGGAAGAGTGGTCAGCGTAAACACTGACAAGAAAGGAATTGTGAGGGATGTGAACGTGAGGACTTTCCCAAGTTGCCCAGTTCCTACTCAACAACATGGACCCAGGAAAGATGGCATGAAACCCCCTTCCAGGATCCCCTCCACAGTCCTTCATAGGGGATGTTAGACGACTGGTGATCCTGCTGCCAGTTGAAGAACAATGACAGTGACAATGACAGAACAGTGACCTTTGAAGCCAATTGTGACCTCCTTAGGTTTAGTAACCAGGAAGTCAAGTGGGAGGTGTTAAGATAATCAAAAAGTTATTGAATTTTTATTAATTTGTTTATGTTATAGTCAAATTTATCCTTTAGTTATCCATGTCTTTTCATAGAGAGCCAGCTCAGGATCAAACCCAGACTCCTCAGTGCAGGTAGAGAGGGGGGAGGGTAGAGCTGAGGCATTAAGTAGGCTCAGAATCAGGTGTGACACCCTTTTGTCACACAGACAGAGTGCAGGAGGCATGGCTGCATGAAGACCTCAGAGACGTCAGTGGTGAGGAAAACTTTAATTTCAACTCATTTAAAAAGAAGAGGAAGCTTAATTTAGTGACTTAGAGGACACAAATCTGTGTTGATTAATGATTTAAGTTGTGTTGACTTAAAAATTAGACTTAAGGATTCACTTCATGGCAATTTTGACCTGAGATCTGTTATTTTAGGCTTTATCTCTATATCATTTCATTTGTAAAACTCATTTAGGTAATTTTATCTGAGTTAAGATCATTTAATTTGATATTAAAGTAAACTATTATCATGAACATGAGTTTTGAATGCATTTCAAACATTAAAAAGTAAAAATCAGTTAAAATATATTAGTTTGAGTTAAAATCATGAATTAATTTAAATCTTAAGCATTAAAATAAGAGGGTATAATTTAAACTTAAATTATAGTTTAAAGCTGTTTAGAGTTTATTGATTGAACATGGATAAAATGATTTAACAATTTTAATCATTAAGATTAAAAATAATCCATAAATACATTTACTTAGTTCATTCAATCATTTACAATGATTTAAAATAGGCTTTAATGAAAGTTTAATTTAAAGTTTAATTAATTTAATGACTTAAAGTTTATTTAAATCTGACAACTGATTTAAATCTGTTTAATGACAGCCTGATTCTTTCCCTTTTTTTTTTTCATTTGAGGTTATCAACCTGCTACTGCAACAGATACTGTTTCACTAATAAAAGGAAACATGAAGCAAGCTGAGTTGTGTCCAGCGTTCTCTGTTGGTCTTCAGGCCCTGAGCGAGTAGGGGTGGGAAATGATGCCGGGAAAGTGAAAATTAACTCGACAATCTTATTGTTGTGTTCATCTGATTGTTGTGTTGATCTGATTGTTGTGTTGATCTGAGAGCTGTTTCAAATTAGTTTTTCTGTAGTTGTGTAGTTGTTGTCCAGTTGTGTAGTATTCCTGTACGTATCATGTAATTGTTGTTGCAGTGCTTGTGTAGATTATCTGTAGTTTTCCTGTAGTTGATGTGAAGTAGTTCTGTAGCGTTCATGCCGTCTATCTACAGTTGTTGTCGTTGCAGAACTGTTGCGTATCTTACTGTTCTGCTGCGCATGCTTTGCAGGCCCAGTTTGTCGGTGAGCTCGCTGACTGCCATGGCATTGGGGAGATCTTGTTTGTTCGCAAACACCAGGATGACGGCATCCTTCAACTCATCCTCCTGGATCTGCACACAAAGGGGCATTGAACTGATGAGGCTATGGGACTGACGACATGACGGATACCTCAGTGAAAGAGTGTTTTTACCATCTTGGCGAGCTCATCAGTTGCCTCAGTGACCCTCTCTCTGTCGTTGCTGTCCACCACGAAGATCAGACCCTGAGTGTTCTGGAAGTAATGTCTCCACAGAGGTCGAATCTTATCCTGACCACCAACGTCCCACACCGTGAAGCAGATGTTCTTATACTCCACTGTCTCCACGTTAAAGCCTGCAACACACAAGGAAACATGGAAATAAACAAAATCATATCAGTAAAGAGATCAAAACATTCACATGAAGACACAACAACATGTCAATATGGAAAGAGACAACCATGTGCATGCACAAACAAAAACACGGATAGACAAACATGCTAACACAATAAATAAAAACATGCAACAACATACATGTAGATAAAAAGTGACCATTTGAATAAATGTAAATAACCAAGCAAATACGTGTCAATAAACAAACAAAAACATGCATGTTAGCAATTACATGTGAATGAAACAAAAAAATGATGTAATCGCATAAATAAAAAAACGAGTAAATGTACAAACACATGAAAACAATAAATTACAAGTAGATCAAGATCAGGCTCCGACTGAGATGCCACAGCTAGGGATGGGAATTGATAAGATTTTATCAATACCAATGCTGTTAACGATCCTGCTAATCGATCCAATTCTTTAACGATTCCAGCAAATTTTGCATGTGGGCAAATGGTCTGATTTTCAGTGGGAACAATGCCAAACATATACTCAACAAAAATATAAATGCAACACTTTTGTTTTTGCTCCCATTTTTCATGAGATGGACTTAAAGATCTGAAATTCATTCCAGATACACAATATTACCATTTCTCTCAAACATTGTTCACAAATCTGTCTAAATGTGTGATAGTGAGCACTTCTGCTTTGTAGAGATAATCCATCCCACCTCACAGGTGTGCCACATCAAGATGCTCATCAGACACCATGATTAGTGCACAGGTGTGCCTTAGACTGTCCACAATAAAAGGCCACCCTGAAATGTGCATTTTTTTTTTGCTTTATTGGGGGTCTGGGGACTCAGAACCAGTCAGTATCTGGTGTGACCACCATTTGCCTCATGCAGTGCAACACATCTTCATCGCATAGAGTTTATCAGATTGTCAGTTGTGGCCTGTGGAATGTTGGTCCACTCCTCTTCAATGGCTGTGCGAAGTTGCTGGATATTAGTGGGAACTGGTACACGCTGTCGTGCGTGAGCATTTGCCCACTCAAGTCTGTTACGGCGACGATCTGGAGTCAGGATAAGACCCCGATGAGGATGACGAGCATGCAGTTGAGCTTCCCTGAGACGGTTTCTGACAGTTTGTGCAGAAATTCTTTGGTTATGCAAACCAATTGTTTCAGCAGCTGTCTGAGTGGCTGGTCTCAGACAATCTTGGAGGTGAACCTGCTGGATGTGGAGGTCCTGGGCTGGTGTGGTTACACGTGGTCTGCGGTTGTGAGGCCGGTTGGATGTACTGCCATATTCTCTGAAACGCCTTTGGAGACGGCTTATGGTGGAGAAATGAACATTCAATGCACGAGCAACAGATCTGGTTGACATTCCTGCTGTCAGCATGCCAATTGCACGCTCCCTCAATGCTTGCGACATCTGTGGCATTTTGCTGTGAGACAAAACTGCACATTTCAGAGTGGCCTTTTATTGTGGGCAGTATAAGGTACACCTGTGCACTAATCATGATGTCAGATCAGCATCTTGATGTGGCACACCTGTGAGGTGGGATGGATTATCTCAGCAAAGCAGAAGTGCTCACTATCAAACATTTACACAGATTTGTGAACAACATTTTAAAGAAATGGTAATATTGTGTATCTGGAATGAATTTTAGATCTTTGAGTCCATCTCATGAAAAATGGGAGCAAAAACAAAAGTGTTGCGTTTATATTTTTGTTGAGTGTACATCACAGAATAGATAACTGCTTCTGCAAGTTGCTGGTGTTACTTTCCACTCACTTAAGGTTGTGCAATAGATGTAATTAAAATTAAGCCACAATTCTGACACTTCTGAACCCTGTCAATTGAATGCAATTGATGAGGGAATTGATAAGCAAAAAGATTAATGATATCGATTCTCAGATGGAGCTGTTCACGATTCTCAACTGGAATTGGTTTTCGATTCCCATCCCTAGCCACAGCTGGATTCAGTCTTTGGCTCGACTCAAGCCATGTCGCTGTGTTTGCTTAAATCTGAACATTTGGGCCAAGACCTGCTCCGTGGTCAGACTTTTAGGCACTAAAGCTACCAAAGACGTGACTGCGACTTTTTCTCGTTACGACTGCAGAGGAGACACTGTCTCTGAAGCTTCAGTTACTCTGTGTCAGAACAATTAAAGAAAAAAAGTCCTAGCTGTGACCCTGTCCTCATTTCCATTGAAATCCTTCTGGACTTTATCAGAAATGTTTCTTCTTTAAAAAAAAACAAGCCTGGAAGGAAAGAGTTACACCAGCAGGAGTGAAGTCAGTCTCTGTGAAGAGGCCCGGACAATAACAATAAAATAAGTCCGTGCAAAAGAAAAGAAAACAGCACGAGGTCAACAGTCAGAGTCTGACAGTTCATCAGATTAAAAAATGTTTCACTGAGTGATAACACGCTCACGTTATCTCCTCAGGAGCTGCCTACACACCTTCAGGAGAGGACCATGGTGTGATCTGTGACCGTCATGCTGCTCTGGTCACTTCCTGATTTTGAGCTGTCTGTCATTCTTAGGGTTCAGCTCCACTCCACTGCTTCACCTGAGAGCAGGTGACCTAGGTGAGCATGCTATCCTGTCTGATAGGCGGCACCGAACTCTGGCTATGAAATGTGTGTTTAAGGGGAGAAAATCATGAAACAAAAAGGCTAAAGTACTAAAGACTGTGCCTATATTTCTGTATGGGACAGTGAGAGGTGCACGGGTGTCAACACTGGATCATTATAATCCAAACACTGCGGTGAATTTGACTGATTATAGCTGATGATTAATTACTCCGAGGGTGGTCGGATTATTACTCCTGGGTGAGGACACTGCTGTTCCTGGGATTTATCTACAAGAAGAATTTATATTATAAATGACCAGTGACCAGTGTTTACCAGTGTCAGCAACACTAACTGGTTGTCAGTGTTGGTATTTACGGATTGAGGTTGTCAGTTCTCACTCACTAAAGCTGGTTTGTTGATTGTTAGTGATATTTACCGATGGTCGGGATGGTGGTGACGATCTCTCCGAGCTTCAGTTTGTACAGGATCGTAGTTTTTCCAGCTGCGTCCAAACCAACTGACAAAAAAAAATGGAAAACATCAAATAAACACAAAAACAGACTTTAATCTGCATAGTTAAGAATCTGAAATGCTGTATCGTTTGAGCTCAAAGTAACACATTTTTGGTAAGACATAATTAAAGGGCTGTAAGTGCCTGCTGTTCTGAGCTGCCCTAGCTTCCGCTTGCTCTGACTATTAGCATGCTAGCTTCGTTTAAACACCATTTTCATTTCACACTGGCGGACTGGAGCTGCAGGAATCAAACTACAGCTGACTCTGATTGTAATCTGTTCCTTGACTCAGTAACACCGTAGTTAAAGTTATTCACATCCTCCCTCGGGTAGCCCCGGAGTGAGTTAGTTAGCTTAGCTTAGCTTAGCTTGGCTTGGCCTAGCCTAGCCTAGCTCACCCATCAGGATCCTCATCTGCTTCTTCCCGAACAGCCTCCCGAAAATGCTGGAGATGGTCAGCCCCATCTTTAGCCCCACAGTCCGGCTCAGCGATCAGCGGGAACACCAGCAGCCTGACGCGGGAGAACGAGCTGCAGTGTCCGGGAGAAACTACTGCTCGGAGCCGCAAGAGAGAACCAGGAACAGGCGGAGCCGAGGCGGCGCACAGGCGGACAGGGCGCAGGCAGGAGCGAACCAGGAACAGGCAGAGAGGGCGGCGCCGAGGCGGACAGGGCGCAGCTCGGTGCCACGTTCAGGCCAACGCGGAACAAATGACGTCACGATTTCGACAGCCTGTACCAGATCCTCGATGGCGAAGAGGCGTTCAGGTCACAGTGAAAAATACTAAATTCGAGGATCCTCTTGGGAGAGGGGTGGGGTCAGGGGCGCGGTGGACAGATTTTAATCTCCTTAATAAAATCTATTCCCTCGACACCTTTTGGTATTTATTTAAACATTTTTTGAATATATTTTTTTAAATTTTGATTCAACAACTTATCCTGCAGTTGGGCTGAGTGTCATTGAAATATTTCCTTTTTCCTTCCTAAAATTTTCCTCACATTTAAAAACTCTTGGTACCTGTACTAATGACACAGGTATACATAATGGAGGATCCGTCCTTTTAATGATGAACTTTGAAACATTTTTTAATGAACATGAAGGTAACGACGTGCTCCTTAGAAGAACATTTCTCATGCCTGTCCCTGACTGCGGTCATGTCAGCCGTCTCTCGATTTCGCGTGGTCAAGCAAGCCGCTCAAAAAATTTAAGTGCGCAATTAACACAGACATTATGGCAAGCGCACAGAAACAAGTGGGAAAGTCGGCGCTAACTTAACAGAGCGTGTGTGAACTTCCGGTTTCCAAAATAAAAAGTGGCTGTGAAATACAATTGGATGTTATTCGAAAAAATGTGAGAACTACATTAAAATAAAATGTTCAGATTAATAGCAGTGCACAAATAAAATTCATTGAAAATTATTTAAATAAATGTATCCAAATGCAATAAAAAGTGGTGTGTCTCATAGAGCAGGCTTAGATCTACCATTCGGAGTTGATTTTGAGACACAAAATCACATGATCTGGTAGTTATTGAGCTATAATGTTCATATTTACATTATAAAATACATTAAAAAAATAATAAAAAAAAAATATGAAATGTATCCAAATGCAATAAAAAAAATTGTGTGTCTCATAGAGCAGGCTTAGTTCTACCATTCTGAGTTGATTTTGAGCCAACAGGTCACATGACCTGGTAGTTATTGAGCTATAATGTTCATATTTACATTATAAAATACATTAAAAAATTCATTACATTAAAATACATTGAAAATTCATAAAAAATGTGAAATGTATTCAAATGCAATAAAAAGTGGTGTGTCTCATAGAGCAGTCTTGATTAAGTCATGTGATTTACTGGCTCAAAATTATATTGCATAAACACATTTCATGTTTTCTATGAATTTTTAATGTATTTTATCATGTAAATATGAACATCATAGTCAATAACTACCAGGTCATGTGACCTGTTGGCTCAAAATCAACTCAGAATGATAGATCTAAGCCTGCTTTATGAGACACACCACTTTTTATTGCATTTTGATACATTTCATATGTTCTTATGATTTTTTTTAATGTGTTTTTTAATGTAAATATGAACATCATAGTCAATAACTACCAGGTCATGTGACCTGTTGGCTCAAAATCAACACTGAATGATAGAACTAAGCCTGCTCTATGAGACACACAATTTTCTATTGCATTTTGATACATTTCATATGTTTTTATGATTTTTGATGTTTTTTATAATGTAAATATGAAAATTATAGTCAATAACTACCAGGTCATGTGACCTGTTGGCTCAAAATCAACACTGAATGGTAGATCTAAGACTGCTTTATGAGACACACCGCTTTTTATTGCATTTTGATACATTTCATATTTTTTATGATTTTTGATGTTTTTTATAATGTAAATATGAATATTATAGCTCAATAACTACCAGGTCATGTGACCTGTTGGCTCAAAATCAACACAGAATGGTAGATCTAAGCCTGCTCTATGAGACACACCACTTTTTATTGCATTTGGATACATTTTCTCAATAATTTTTAATGAATTTTATTTGTGCACTGCTATTAATCTGAACATTTTATTTTAATGTTCTCATATTTTTTCGAATAACATCCAATTGTATTTCACAGCCACTTTTTATTTTGGAAACCGGAAGTTCACACACGCTCTGTTAAGTTAGCGCCGACTTTCCCATTTGTTTCTGTGTGCTTGCCATAAAGTCTGGAGTAATTGCGCACTTAAATTTTTTGAGCGGCTTGCTTGACCACGCGAAATCGAGAGACGGCTGACGTGAGTGCAGTCTGTCCCTGCTACTCTAATTTTTCTCCTGTTTTCTTTCACCAGCCTTTGGAGTGGCAGCTACGAATTTATGTCAGTTTACATGATTCATGGATTATTGTTGTCTTTTAACCGGCTGTGAAACTTTAATTCCGAATGTACTTCTGATGCGGTTCAACAGGTTCATTAAGATTATAACACCAGGCCGTCTAAACTATAAGTATCTTTGAATAATCTGCGGTTATCCTGAAGCCCATGAACGCAGCACCACATTCCCGCCTCATCCTCATCCTGCTCTACTTCCGGCTCAGACAAACATGGCGGCTGTTAGCTGACAGCTCAAAGAGTAAACTCCGAGTTTATTTAGATTTTTTGTAACGGTTTTATGGATAAACTCAGCGTATGAGGGAATTTTTTTGATCAACTATGACTTTATGAAAATATCTAGCTTGTCTGCAGGTGGCTCTTTGAAGGTAGGAATCATAAAACGGATGATAAAGTCGATGTTTTATTAAAAACGTTCAGAATTAAAGCAAAAGTCTGAAAGACGTTTGAACATCATCATTCAGCTTCACGTTATTCTTTTAGACTCACTTTAGACAAAAATTCTAAACAAAAAAATAGTTTATAACAATAGAGAAAAATAAAACATTTGATTATTAATGTCCTCTCTCTCACACACACACACACTTATATGTATATATATATATGTGTGTGTGTGTGTTGATAGATAACTAGATAGATACAGTTATAGATATGTAGACACTCTCAATTAAAATTTTAAGACCAGTTAAAATTTGCAGGTTCTGAGCTTCGAATGGAAAAAGGAGAGATGGCAGTGAGACACAAAAGTGAAAGCAGCTCATCAGCTGATCAAAAGTGTAAGACCGCAAAGTTAAAAACCGAAATCTTTTCAAAAATGTGATTCAGTGTCGTTTTCTGTCAGAGATTCACACGGTCATGACCTGGGTGCAAAGGTCAAAGGTCTTTACCTGCTAGGGCCTCAGATAGGCTGATGAACAGCCTGTTTCACTTTGATGCTTGTTTGCTTTAAATTCGTTAAAATGTTTTTGTCATGTCTTCTTTATGCATTTTGAAGCTCTGCTCAGAAAATTCTCAAGATCCAACAAAATGTGGATTCTAGAAAATTTTCAACCGACTGTAAAAAAAATCTTTGTTTAGTTTGAAAGATAAACTTAAAAAAATAAACAGTTTATAGCCATTCAGTGTTTGAGTAGATATATGGCTGTTTGTTTGTTTGTTTGTCTGTTTGATTGTTTGTTTGATTGTTTGTTTGTTTGTCTGTTTGTTTGTCTGTTTGATTGTTTGTTTGTGTGTTTGTTTGTTTATCTGTTTGTTTGTTTGTTTGTTTGTCTGTTTGAGTGTTTGTCTGTTGTATGTTTGATTGTTTGTTTGTTTGTTTGTCTTTCTGTCTCAGGTCCTCGCCCTGAACCATGTGGAGCTTCAGCTGATCCTGATCCGGTCCAGAGGTGCAGCTGGTTCGGCACACTGGTGTGATGGAGAAGTTGGGGATGAGTTTTGGTGGCCCGAGCAGGAAGGAGCTGCTGGAGACGGTGGAGAGTCAGAAGAAGCAGCTGCTTCAGTATCAGAGTCGCTTTAAGGACGTGGTACGGGCCTACAAGAGCCTGCTGAAGGAGAAGGAGGCTCTGGAGGCCAGCCTGAAGGTGCTAACGCTGACCCAGGAGATCGAGCACAGCCACCCTGCTGCCGACCTCCCCGATGACCGCTGCTCCCTGCACAGCGAGGACAGCCTGGACACGGCAGCGTCTGTGGACACGGCAGCGTCTGTGGACGTGCCTGGTGAAACTGCCCGAGGAGACCAGAGTGAGGACGACCAGGGAGAACCTGCCAGGAAGTCCAGCTCGGCGGTACATGAGCGTTACTGATGATAGATTTTATTAATAATATTCTTAATGACATTTCTGATCAAATACAAAATGAAGCAGGATCAGCCTGAGATAAACATGAATGAAAATATTTACACTGAAGCTGTTCTTCACCTTGTTACTTATAACTATAAAAAAAATATCCAGTTTGATCTCATTTTACAAACAAACAAACATTGAAATTATTTTTATGATTATTCAGTTTTTCCATGATCAAAAACCTCGATGACCCATTTTCTTCTCTCTTGTTCTTCCTGAAGTCGGTGCGGTCTGACCCTGAAGCCGGCAGCTCAGATGGCAGCAGTGTGGGGGTGGAGCCACACCAGGCCACGCCCCCTTCAACCATGGAGGCGGACCGGAGAGTTGTCCAGCTAAAGGGCCAACTGAGCACGCTCACTGGCGCCCTGGCGACGGTAACTCAGGAAAAGTCCCGCATGGAGGCGAGTTTCCAGGCCGACAAGCGTCAGCTGAAGCAGGAGATGGAGGAGCTGCAGGAGCGCCTGGTCGCCATGACCACGCAGCAGGAGGTGGAGCTACAGGCCCTGCAGCAACAGCTGGCGGAGAGCCGTGCTCGCGTCATCACGCAGCAGCACGAGCGCGAGCAGGAGCAGGTAGACCATGCCCAGCAGCTCCGAGAGCTGCAGAAGATCCTGCAGCAGGAACGAGACCTGCGGCAGGACGCCGAGCTCCGCCTACACGACGCCAACGCCGCCATCCTGCTGAACTCGCAGGCCGCGGACCGGGGGGCGGAGTCAGAGGCTCACCTCAACCAGGTGAGGGCGGAGAGAGACGAGCTCAAGAGGAAGCTGCAGATGGCCGAGGACAACCAGAAGAAACCAGATCCACGAGTGGAGGAGCTTCAGAGAGAACTGACGGAGCTGAAGGAGCACCTGCAGGAGCAGATCCACCTGGAGACTAGGAAGGTAAGCCCCTCCCACTCTCACCTGACACAGTTCAGGTGGTGGCTAAAGGCCACGCCCACTTACCCCTGAGATAGTTCGAGTGTTGTGATTATTGTTGTTATTATTAGTTAGTCCGTCTCACTCACTGCACAATAACAAGATCTTAGCACATGAAAGCAGACATTCTTAGTGTGGTATAATATTAATATTTTTAATTTGATATAATTTTAATATTTTTAATGTGATATAATATTAATATTTGATGTGATATAATATTAAAGTTTAATGTGATATAATATTGATATTAATATTTTTTCCTGTGTCATGAGTCGTCTCTTTGGTTTGTAACAAACTAAACTGTGAAGATTGTCTGAGTTCAGATTATTATTATTTTGGGCATAAAACACCTTCATCAGGAGAAACAGACGCACTGGGAGACCCATCCAAGATGGCGGCCAGTTGATATGTTAGCTCCTACAGGCAGCGTCAGCCAATGTGACGTCTGCGTTTATTACATCTATGACAGAGACGGTTCCTTTTGAAGGTAGGCGGGGTCTCACCTGTGCTGTCACAGTGATACTTCGACCAATCAGGAGTCAGCAGCGTCTGTTTCAGGTGTGAGGTTCTGATCACAGGTGAAACCAGAGCAGACAGGTAGAGTCGAGTGGAGCAGAGGCCACACAGTGGAGACCCGTCACTGAACAGGTGTTACACCTGTCATGGTCGTCATAGTAACGCTCCATGTGACCAGGTATGCAAACAGGAAGGTGTTTAAACTGGCGAGACAGCTAGACCGTGAAGATGCTCAGACATTTATGTGGTCACTGATGATCATGTTCACCTGACCCTGAGGTCAACACCTGAGTATCTACGACAGGTGAGTCACCTGTGCTCACCTGTGGAGGCCTCCTGATGTCCAGACTGTGGGATCATCTCATCTTCACAGCAGCAGCACCTAATGACTGAAGGAGTAGATAGAGTTTTAAAATCCACACAGAGAATCAAATCTGAGCCAAAGATCGTCTGAGTAATTTCAGCTCACGAGTCTCACTCAAGATCCCTCTGATTTCAGATTTCTGATTCTTTAGATTTAAGATTCTGACATTTTGGCTTTTCTCATGTTTGTACATCTTAAGTCTTAACATGTCTGCTGTGCTGCCAGCTGTCCACACTGAAAAATGAAAGTAAACATTAGAGCACTACCTTCATGATAAACCTGCCCCGTGTCTGCAGGTATGAAGTTGACTTAGTAACAGGTAACAGGTACTTCCTGTTTCATGTTCATGATGTTACAGCAGAGCTGTCAGCCATATTTGAACCTCTAAATCAGCAACAGGAGCAGCCAGTGGAAGGCCCCGCCCACTACACCTGAGGCCGCGGTTTAGACTGAGAGCAGACAGGTGAAGGCCCTGCCCACTACACCTGAGGCCGCGGTTTAGACTGAGAGCAGACAGGTGAGAGCAGGTGAGCTGCAGGTGAGAGCAGCAGGTTTGTCACAGAGACTGTGGGTCGGGCTTCAGTGATTAGGATCGCCAGTGTAAACCTGTGATGATGTCTCTACTGTTTCTGTTCCACAGGTTAGCGACTCAGAGGAGCGTGCTCGAGAGCGCGCTCAGTGCGCGGAGGCTCGCGTCGCTGGTTTGGAGCAGCGAGTGTCCGAACTGTCTGAGCTGCTGGGGTCGAGCGAGAAGACGCGTCAGAGGGATCAGCAGGCGGCGCAGAGGCTGCGGGAGCGAATCCTGCAGCTGGACACGGAGAACAAAACGCTCGCCATGGCGGCGTCCAGCCGCACCGGCGGCGAGCTGCACATCGACGAGTCTCAGCTGGACGTGGCAACTCTGAGGGAGAAGATGGAGAAGCTGAAGAAGCTGCTGCTGCTGGCCAATCAGAGCGGCCTTGCAGACACGGAGGCGGAGCTTAACGCAGACCGAGGCTCCGCCCTCCTTTATCAGCAGGAACTGCGGCAGGTCAGGGAGGAGTTTGAGCGCTACAAGGTGAGAGCACAGGTGGTTCTGAAGAACAAGAACGCCAAAGATGGCTGCCAGGCTGCAGAGCTGGAGGAGGTGAGGGCAGCACTGAGTGAGCTGAAGGAGAAATACATCAACCTGAGAATCCAGAGCGACGAGGCCGAGGCCGCGCAGCGCCGTGCGCTGCAGCAGAGCCAGCAGCAAGCCACCGCCCTGCAGCATGCCCACAGACAGGAAGTGGAGCGCAGTGACGCCCTGCACCGCGACGAGCTGCTGCGGCTGGAGGCGGAGCTTCACAAGCAGCGGGAGAGGACGATGGCACTGCTGGACGAGAAGGACGCGGAGCTGGAGCGACTACGCGCCGTCACCTTTAGCCTCACCAACCACCCCGCCAAAACTGCTGCCGCCGAAGACTTCGAGTTCGACCCCCAGAGCGACGGTGAAGCCGTCAGCCAGGCCCTACGGCGGGCCACGCCTACTGAGCCCACACTGCTGCTGTACGCCGAGCAGCTTGCCAGGAAGGAGGTGGAGGTGGGCGGGCTGCGGCGGCAGAAGCACCAACTGGAGGAGGACGTCCACCAGCTGCAGGCCAAGCTCATTGCCAATGGAGAACGCCACGACGAGGAGGCGTCAGAGCTGCGGGGACGCCTCGACAAGCTGACCCGGGACCGGAGCCGCGAGGGCGCTAACATGGAGTACCTGAAGAACGTCATCTACAAGTTCCTGACGCTGCAGGACGCCAGCGGGAGGCAGCAGACGCTCACCGCCATCCTCACCATTCTGCACTTCAGCCCGCAGGAGAAGGACAGCGTGATGAGGCTGCAGGGTGCCACCTGGTGGACGACCACCAGGAAGTGAGAGACATCTGAGGGGGGAGTGGGCAGCTGCAGTCTCCCCCCAGTGGTGACCTGTTGGTACTGCAGTCTCCCCCCGGTGGTGACCTGTTGGTACTGCAGTCACCCACCGGTGGTGACCTGTTGATACTGCAGTCTCCCCCTGGTGGTGACCTGTTGGTACTGCAGTCTCCCCCTGGTGGTGACCTGTTGGTACTGCAGTCTCCCCCCGGTGGTGACCTGTTGGTACTGCAGGGCAATGATGGACTCGGCTCAGATGTTTGGAGAAGCTCCATGGTGATTCTTTGACCTTTAATAAACTCTTATTTATGAGGATATAAAATCAGACTGTCACTGTGATCTCTAATCTTTTAGGGCTCAGATTCACATATTTTTGATTCTCTGCTCACAATAAAAATATTTTTCCTGCCTCAAACAGTCACGTTGCTCTCTTTATCCAAACACTTCGGCCTCACTGTTTCAGTTCATAAAAAATGACCCTTTCACCACAAACACTGAGACTTCATTAAACATCAGAAATGTTTTAAAGGCCCCGTCAAAATAAAAGTTTTTACATCATTGTGACTCCCCCGTCCACAATAAAAGCTGTAAACGTTCAGGGTTACTTCACAACACCAACACTTTATTTTTTAATAACTAGTAAATTGATATTAAAAAAAATGTCAGGAGGTGAAAATGAACACCAGCAGTGTCCAAGCTGTGGCCCCGGGCCCTCAGGATAAAATAAACAACACTTTAATGTTACATTATTTAATTTTTATTTTTAAAGACCATAATCTTATTTACAGACAATATGAAAAAAAAAAATAGTTTCAAACATTTGAAAGAGTGATTATAATAATTATGGTGTTACAGTAGTGTTACATTCACTGACTTCAGACTGTGTGGGAGAAAAATGTGATAAAAAGATCATTTTCAAATCAGAATCAAATTCAATCACTTAATGTTTAATAACAAAAGTGATGACAAAATGTTCCTTAATTACAAAATAAATCAATGTTTAATTTTCATTTGAACAGTAATTATTGATCACTGTAATCCAAGTTTAGTTTCAATCTAAATATTACTGAACAAAACATCTTTTATATATAACAGGAACAAAGAGATATTAGTAAAAATATTTGAAACTTTTTATCCACTTCCCTTTTACACTGATGTACATCTAACGCCAGAGTTCATTTAAAAAAAAAGAAAATCAGCAGCCACCAGTTTACTGCTCCACAACAGGACACATGAATAAATAATAAAACAAAACAAAAGACCAACAAAAACAAAAAGCAGTTTAATTGTTTTACAGCTCAATTGATGGATCATTTATTTCAGATTAAATTGATCTGGTTAAGTTTTAAAAATTTTATGTCTTTAATTAATCTAATCAAACATCAAGTCTCTACCTTAAGTAAATTAAACTTTAATTTTTCTCAACATCATTCATTCCTCATTATCTGATATTCTCTACAGTCAGAGGTCAGGGTTTGTGGTTTGTTTATCGAGGACGGTCTGCAGTTCTTGTTTGTTTATTGTTTGTTTATTGAGGACGGTCTGCAGGTCTTGTTTATTGTTTATCGAGGATGATCTGCAGCTCTTGTTTATTGAGGATGGTCTGCAGCTCTTGTTTGTTTATTGTTTATCGAGGATGATCTGCAGTTCTTGTTTGTTTATTGAGGATGGTCTGCAGCTCTTGTTTGCTTGTTGTTTATCGAGGATGATCTGACATTCTTGTTTGTTTACTGAGGATGGTCTGCAGCTCTTGTTTGTTTATCGAGGATGATCTGCAGCTCTTGTTTGTTTATTGTTTATTAAGGACGGTCTGCAGCTCTTTCTTGCTTATTGTTTGTTTACTGTTCAGTGAGGATAGTCTGCAGCTTTTGTTTGCAGCTCTTGTTGTTTGTTTATTGTTTATTAAGGACGGTCTGCAGCTCTTGTTTGTTTATTGTTTGTTTATCGTTTATCGAGGACTGTCTGCAGGTCTGCAGGCAGTGACTCGATGACGGTGTGAATGAAATCTTCCAGTTTTTCCAAAACTCCGTCTCTGAGCTGCAGCTGCTGACGACGAGCCTTCACCTGGACAAACAAACACAAATAACTGAGCATGTTAAACAAGAAGGATGAAAATAATCTCTGAGTAAAAAACACTGATGATAATTAATCCAATAATTAAATAGCAAATATGTTGACTAGTCTAGATAAAAACTAAAAGACTGAAATTAAAAATAATAAAGTATATTGACTTATCATTTAATATAATCAAACATTATGTGTTATAAACCATGCAAATAAATATGAAGTAAAAAACTAAATATCTTAAGATAAATAAACATATGAGTCAAACACTCAAGATTAATCGACACATGAATAAATAAGTAAATCAGTTAAATCAGATAAATAAATACAGTATACACTATACATTAAATAATAAATAACAAAATAAGATGATTTATATAAATACAAAAACAAACACTTAAGATTAATCAAGTACATTTGTTAATTCAAATAAAAAAATAAACATGATCTATGGGTCATAAACAGTTCAGATTCACTAGAAATAATTAAGGAAAGAAGTTAATTGATATAAATAAGTAGACAAAAATACTTAAGATCACCTAAAAACAAATAATTTAGAAAAACATGTTTATTCATAAAAATGAATTGACATGAAATCTGGATTGAAAACATAAAAGAATAACTAAATAAGAAATAAATAAATTAATGTGAAGGTAACAAACCAGCTTCTCTCTGAGTTTCAGGATGAGGTCCACGACCTCCACCTCCGACCTCTCTCTGACCCAACCCAGCAGGTCCTGCACAAGGGCAAAGGTCAGACTGTGAGGTCAGAGGTCATTAAGGCCCAGGGCTGTGTGTTAAATTTAACTCGAAACTCAAACAGTGTTCCATTACAAAAAGACCATAAGAGATTACCTGTTCAACAACAAAACAGTCTCTCTGATCTGATCCACCTGTATTCTTTCTATAATCCACCTGTAATCTCTCTGATCTGATCCACCTGTATTCTCTCTCTGATCTGATCCACCTGTATTCTCTCTGATCTGATCCACCTGTATTCTCTCTCTGATCTGATCCACCTGTATTCTTTCTATAATCCACCTGTATTCTCTCTGATCTGATCCACCTGTATTCTCTCTCTGATCCACCTGTAGTCTCTCTCTGATCTGATCCACCTGTATTTTCTCTGATCTGATCCACCTGTATTCTCTCTCTGATCTGATCCACCTGTATTCTCCCTCTTATCTGATCCACCTGTATTCTTTCTATAATCCACCTGTAATCTCTCTGATCTGATCAACCTGTATTCTCTCTGATCTGATCCACCTGTATTCTCTCTCTGATCTGATCCACCTGTATTTTTTCTATAATCCACCTGTATTCTCTCTCTGATCTGATCCACCTGTATTCTCCCTCTTATCTGATCCACCTGTATTCTTTCTGTAATCCACCTGTATTCTCTCTGATCTGATCCACCTGTATTCTCTCTGATCTGATCCACCTGTATTCTCCCTCTTATCTGATCCACCTGTATTCTTTCTGTAATCCACCTGTATTCTCTCTGATCTGATCCACCTGTATTCTCTCTGATCTGATCCACCTGTATTCTTTCTGTAATCCACCTGTATTCTCTCTGATCTGATCCACCTGTAATCTCTCTGATCTGATCCACCTGTATTCTCTCTGATCTGATCCACCTGTATTCTCTCTCTGATCTGATCCACCTGTATTCTCTCTCTGATCTGATCCACCCTAATTCACTCTCTGATCCACCTGTATTCTCTCTCTGATCTGATCCACCTGTATTCTCTCTGATCTGATCCACCTGTATTCTCTCTCTGCTCAGGTGGTCAGGTGTTAGTTGTGATGTACTCACAGCGTCACAGATCACCTCCAGGTGGAGACTCTCCAGCTTCTGTGTCATCTCTTTGTGCCGCTGACGAAACCAGCCGTCAAAGTTTGGAGACCTGAAGAACTTCCTGTGGATTATAAAACTCTCCAGGTGAAACATTTTAATCCAAACATTTCTCCAGATGATAAAAAACAATCAGTGATTAAATGTTTTACTCTCTGACTTAAATTACTAAACTACTTCAACTCTATTTAGCAGTTAACTGTTTTAGATTCAACCTCAAACATCCAAAATCTGAATCAACAAACTCACCCTCGTTAAAAACTAACAAGCTCTAACCATCTTTAATGAGTCTAATCAACATGATAAATATCAA
Organism: Scarus forsteni; assembly: GCA_036419115.1. Lineage (NCBI taxonomy): Eukaryota > Metazoa > Chordata > Actinopteri > Labriformes > Labridae > Scarus > Scarus forsteni. The sequence goes on along the minus strand of JAZDUH010000341.1, from coordinate 25,795,530 downwards.
ACACTCACCTGTACAGTCCCAGCCAATCACCTTTGAGCACAGAGGTCAGCTGAGGCCCTGTGTGATCCAGGGTCGCCATGAACTCCTCCTGACTGAAGGGGCGCACCTGCGGGGGAGTCTGCACACACGAGAACACCATCAGAAGGCCAGGGGTTCAAGCCCCGCCCTCACATGCTAAGGAGTCCACTGCTGCGTTAACGAGAGCGAGGACGAAACGGCGAAGACGACGATCACTGACATAGAACAACAACATAAAAACTACAGCACAGGAGTGTGAGCAGAGTCTAGAAAACAGCCATAGAAGCTGTGCTCACATTAGACATACGCACATAGAAGCCACACTGACTGGCTGACATGACAAAGGAATCTTCATGTCGTGACCATATTGGTAGTGGCAATAACTTATCTATGTGAGCATAGCTACGACTGCATGTGTGTGAATATATCTATAGCTGTGTTCGAAATCGTTCCCTATCACAGATATTGTCACTATATAGAGTGTGTTCGCCATTTTGTAGTGTTGTTGAATTCTCAGCAGTTAATTTCATTCACTATATAGTGCACTTCAAAATACCCACAATGCACAGCAAAAGTGAGTGTACAAACGATGTACCCTATATTGTACTCCCGTATACCACAATGCAATGCGGTCATATTTTTCCATAGATCAAAAAGAGAAAGAAGGCTGTTAGGAGCTGCTTTCATTCATAGATGTAAAAAAACATAGTATCTTTGACACATTCTTAGCGTAGCTCTTTTACGTCTTTTAGCTGCTGTAATTTGCTACTTATCCTCCTCAGTGCCCAGTTTGTTTATGTGATGTTTTCGTGGTGTCCACTTCCGCCACAGGAATATCCGTCTCATCTACTGACGCTATGACATTCAGAAAAAGTCAGTGTAGTGTCCAAAATCTCATTTGGTCATTCTCTATGTAGTCCACTATTTCATTTACACTACAGAGGGAATAGTGAGAGAGTGAATGAGTGGACGATTTCAAACACAGCTTAAGAGAATATGACTATGGCAGTGTCTTTGTGAATGTGACTATGGCAGCTTCTATGTGAACGTATCCTTGGTGTTGGGGGTGTGGCCTGCTCCTGATGACATCACTGTAAGGTCATTACACTTCCTGTTTACCTTCCAGGCCGTCACGGAGCGCTGCAGAGGCATCAGGCTCGCCATGTAGCGTTCCTGACAGACAAAGCACAGGGAACAGCAGGTCAGTGTCACGTGGTCACATGGTCATGACGGAGGCAGGTGATTGGCCAATGCTGTGATTGACAGGTGGGCTCACCAGCGGGATGATGAAGCTCTGCGTGAGCTCCAGCAGGTGTCTCCTGATGATGGCGCTCTGCACCTCTGGCGGTCTCTTCCTCTGGATGCCCTGAGCACACAAACAGGTTCAGGTGTGTGATGCGTTCAGGTGCCTGTACACCTGTCTGTTTGTTTGGTTTTTACCTTGAGCAGTCGTTTGATGAGGAGCTTGTCTTTATGAAGAAACGACCTGAATGACGTAAAGAGACCTGCAGACAGGAAGTCCATCACCGTCACAATAAAACATGTTTTTGGTCTGAAGCAGGAGGAGGGCGTTACCTGGTTTCACGTCCAGAGTCTTCAGTTTGGACGGTTTCTTCACCTTCACCTGTTTGGGGAGATCACCTGAACCAATCAGAGCAGAGGACACAGGTGACATCATTTTTTAAATATAAAAACTGTTTTGTTATTGTTATCACATTATTCTGTAGGACTTATATGTGTGTGTGTGTGTGTATCTATGTCTATATATCTATACACATCGACATATATGTGTGTGTGTGTATCTATATCTATATATCTATAAACACGTGGCAAAGATTGTTGTTACCCTTTCGTTAAAGAAGAAAAACCCACATGGTCACTGCAATAATCTGACAAAAGTGCTAATAAATAATTTACTGAAAACTAACTAATGAAAATCAGACACTGACTTTTAATAGTGGTTCAACAGAATTATTTTAAACAAACTCATGAAACTGGCCTCGACAAAAATAATGGTAGCTTTAACATGCTTTGTTGCAATCACTGCAACAAGGGGATTTCTGTGACTCTCCATATTTATATCTCTATTTTATATATTCTATATTTCTATTTTTCTATATATAGATATATCTAAGTACCTATATTTTAATATATTTATACAGTCGTGGTCAAAAGTTTACATACACTTGTAAAGAACATAATGTCATGGCTCTCTTGAGTTTCCAGTTACTTCAACAACTCTGATTTTTCTCTGATACAGAGATTGGAACAGATACTTTTTTGTCACAAAAAACAATCATGAAGTTTGGTTCTTTTATGACTTTATTATGGATTAACAGAAAAAGTGCCCAAATCTGCTGGGTCAAAAATATACATACAGCAATGCGAATATTTGGTTACGTGTCCCTTTGCCATTTTCACTTCAATTAGGCGCTTTTGGTAGCCATCCACAAGCTTCTGGCAAGCTTCTGGTTGAATCTTTGACCACTCCTCATGACAGAATTGGTGCAGTTCAGTTAAATTTGTTGGCTTTCTGACGTGAACTTGTTTCTTCAGCATTGTCCACATGTTTTCAATGGGATTTAAGTCAGGACTTTGGGAAGGCCATTCTAAAATCTTAATTCTAGCCTGATTTAGCCATTCCATTACCACTTTTGATGTGTGTTTGGGGTCATTGTCCTGTTGGAACACCCAACTGCGCCCAAGACCCAACCTTCGGGCTGATGATTTTAGGTTATCTTGAAGAATTGGAAGGTAATCCTCCTTCTTCATTATCCCATTTACTCTCTGTAAAGCACCAGTTCCATTGGCAGCAAAACAGCCCCACAGCAGAATACTACCACCACCCTGCTTGACAGTAGGCATGGTGTTCTTGGGGTTAAAGGCCTCATCTTTTCTCCTCCAAACATATTGCTGGGCATTGTGGCCAAACAGCTCAATTTTCGTCTCATCTGACCACAGAACTTTCCTCCAGAAGGTCTTATCTTTGTCCATGTGATCAGCAGCAAACTTCAGACGAGCCTTAATGTGCCGCTTTTGGAGCAAGGGCTTCCTCCTTGCACGGCAGCCTCTCAGTCCATGGCGGTGCAAAACTCTCTTGACTGTGGACACTGACACCTGTGTTCCAGCAGCTTCTAATTCTTGGCAGATCTGCTTTTTGGTGATTCTCGGTTGACTCCTCACCCTTCTGACCAATTTTCTCTCAGCAGCAGGTGACAGCTTGCATTTTCTTCCTGACCGTGGCAGTGACAAAACAGTGCCATGCACTTTATACTTGCAAACAACTGTTTGCACTGTTGCTCTTGGGACCTGCAGCTGCTTTGAAATGGCTCCCAGTGACTTTCCTGACTTGTTCAAGTCAATGATTCGCTTTTTCAGATCTGTGCTGAGCTCCTTTGACTTTCCCATTGTAGCATTTGTGGGCATCGGATCCAATGAGCCGTATTTAAATGGCCTCAGAGGAGTCACCAGCTGTAGTCACTCATAATCACTCACAAGAAGGTAAGAGGCCATGCTATGAAGCTCATTTCATTGACACAACTTTCTAAGTCACCAAAATTGCTAATTCATGTTGCTGTATGTATATTTGTGACCCAGCAGATTTGGTCACTTTTTCTGTTAATCCATAATAAAGTCATAAAAGAACCAAACTTCATGATTGTTTTTTGTGACAAAAAAGTATCTGTTCCAATCTCTCTACCAGAGAAAAATCAGAGTTGTAGAAATAACTGGAAACTCAAGAGAGCCATGACATTATGTTCTTTACAAGTGTATGTAAACTTTTGACCACAACTGTATATGTAAGTACCTATATATCTATATATTTATACATTAATATCCATGAGCCCTCGGTCAGGTCCGGCCTGAGCGATGCTCTTACCTGCCATCTTGATTTCTCCGAGCCTCAGGACGTGAGGCCAGCTCTGAAACGTCTTTATGAAGAAAGGGTTTGTGACGCCCAGGACCACATTGGGCCTGGAAGAAAAGACACTGATGAACTTTAAATATGAACAGGTAGACCAAAAATCACAGCAAATCATAATAAATGTCCATAAATAAACATATTAATTATTATATTTACTGATGGGGCCTGCGTCCTGGTTGTATATTAAATAAATTAATAAATGTCCATAAATAAACACATGTATTCTTATTATATTTAGTGATGGGGCCTGCGTCCTGGTTGGATATTAAATAAATTAATAAATGTCCATAAATTACAAAAAAAATTATTATATTTATTGATGGGGCCTGCGTCCTGGTTGTATATTAAATAAATTAATAAATGTCCATAAATAAACACATGTATTCTTATTATATTTAGTGATGGGGCCTGCGTCCTGGTTGGATATTAAATAAATTAATAAATGTCTATAAATATAGTTATTATTATATTTACTGACAGAGCATGCGTCTTGGTTTAATAATAAATTATAAATAAATGTCCATAATTAAACATATTTATTATTATATTTACTGACGAGGCCTGCATCCTGGTTGGATATTAAATAAGGACCTGCATCCTGGTTGGATATTAATATATTAATAAATGTCCATAAATAAACACATTTATTATTATATTTACTGACAGGGCCTGCGTCCTGGTTGGATATTTAATAAGGGCCTGCGTCCTGGTTGGATATTAATAAATTAATAAATGCCCATAAATCAACATATTTATTATAATATTTACTGACGGAGCCTGTGTCCTGGTTAAATAATAAATAAATTAATAAATGTCCATAAATAAACATATTTATTATTATATTTACTGACGGAGCCTGTGTCCTGGTTAAATAATAAATAAATTAATAAATGTCCATAAATAAACATATTTATTATTATATTTACTGACGGGGCCTGTGTCCTGTTTAGATATCAAATAAATTAATAAATGTCCATAAATAAACATATTCATAATAATATTTTACTGACGGAGCCTGTGTCCTGGTTAAATAATAAATAAATTAATAAATGTCCATAAATAAACATATTTATTATTATATTTACTGACGGAGCCTGTGTCCTGGTTAAATAATAAATAAATTAATAAATGTCCATAAATAAACATATTTATTATTATATTTACTGACGGGGCCTACGTCCTGTTTAGATATCAAATAAATTAATAAATGTCCATAAATAAACATATTTATAATAATATTTTACTGACGGCGCCTGTGTCCTGGTTAAATAATAAATAAATTAATAAATGACCATAAATAAACATATTTATTATTATATTTACTGACGGGGCCTGCGTCCTGGTCGTGTACTCTCTGAACTCGCTGTCGTGGATGGTGAAGTACGGCCTGAAGTCGCAGCAGAACTTCAGTGGACTGATGATGCTGTGGGAGGACACACCGTTACCATGCAATCAACCCAAATGCAGGTCAATAAATGACTTAAATATTTCATAGTCTGATTTCTTTAATAATAATTCACATTGCCTCTTATGTTGATTTACGTGTGGAAATGTTATTGTGTTTATTTTTTCCACAGTTTGATGATAAAGTCATCATAATAATAATAACTGCAGCTATTATTTAGTTAAAATATTAAATTATCAAGGACCACTATCAAGTAGGACAATACTGGATCCAGTTTTCCCTTGCTCAAGCGTGGGCCCCTTGGAGCAAGGCCTAGGGTGGAGCTCATAGGCGAGCGCCTGGTGACCGGGCCACCTGCACCCACGGGGTCCAGCCAGGCCTGTATGAGAGTCGTGGGTCCCCCCTCACATGGACCCACCTCACATGGGAGGGGCTGTAGTGGTCGGGTGCGTTGTGAGTTGGGCGGCAGCTGAAGGCAGGGACCATGGTAGTCTGATCCTCATCTGCAGCGTCTGGCTCTAGGGACGTGGAATGTCACCTCTCTATTGGGGAAGGAGCCGGAGCTTGTGCGCGAGGTTGAGCGGTTCCAAATAGATACAGTCGGACTCACCTTGACGCATAGCCTGGGCTCTGGATCCAGACCTCTTGAGAGGGGCTGGACTCTCTTCCACTCTGGAGTTGTGGATGGTGAGAGGCGTCAGGCGGGGGTGGCAGTTCTTGTCTCTCCGAGGCTGGAGGCCTGTACGTTGGGGTTTACCCCGGTGAACGAGAGGGTAGCCTCCCTCCGCCTTCGGGTGGGGGGACAGAACTTGACTGTTGTTTGTGCTTATGCACCGAACAACAGCTCAGAGTTTCCACCCTTCCCTGGAGGGGGTGCTGGAGAGCGCCCCTTCTGGGGACTCCCTCGTTCTGCTGGGGACTTCAACGCTCACATCAGCAATGACAGTGAGGCTTGGAGGGGCATGATTGAGAGGAATGCCCCCCCCCGATCAGCTGTGTTTTGTTATTGGATTTCTGTGCTCGTCACAGACTGTCCATAACGAACACCTTGTTCACGCATAAGGATGTTCATATGTGCACCTGGCACCAGGACACCCTAGGCCACAGTTCGATGATCGACTTTGTAGTCGTATCATCCGACTTGCGGCTGCATGTGTTGGACACTCGGGTGAAGAGAGGGGTGGAGCTGTCAACTGATCACCACCTGGTGGTGAGTTGGCTCTGATGGTGGGGATGCCGGTCAGACCTGGTAGACCCAAGCGTGTTGTGCAGGTCTGCTGGGAACATCTGGCAGAGTCTCCTGTCAGAAAGAATTTTAACTCCCACCTCCAGGTGAAGTTCGACCATGTGGTGGGGGAGGAAGGGGACATTGAGTCCGAGTGGGCCTTGTTCCGGGCCTCTATTGTTGAGATGGCTGATTGGAGCTGCGGCCGTAAGGTGGTCGGTGCCTGTCGTGGTGGCAACACCCACCATCTCAGGAGGGGGAAGCAGTGTGCTGTCAACACTGTCTATGGTGGGAATGGTGCTCTGCTGACCTCAGCTCGGGACGTTGTGGATCGGTGGAAAGAATACTTCAAAGACCTCTTCAATCCCACCAGCACGTCCTCCAGCGTGGAACCAGACCTGGGGGACTCTGCAGTGGGCTCTTCTATCTCTGGAGCTGAGGTCGCCGAGGTGGTCAAAAAGCTCCTCGGTGGCAGGGCTCCTGGGGTGGATGAGATCCCGCCCCAAGTGGAGGAGTTCAAGTACCTCGGGGTCTTGTTCACGAGTGGAGGAAGGATGGATCAGGAGATCTACAGGCAGATCGGTGCGGCATTGGCAGTGATGCTCCACACCGGTTCGTCGTGGTAAAAAGGGAGCTGAGCCGTCAACCTTCACTCCTACCCTCACATATGGTCACGAGCTGTGGGTCGTGCCCTGGACGCCTCCCTGGTGAGGTGTTCCGGGCACGTCCCACTGGTAGGCGGCCTCGGGGAAGACCAAGAACACGCTGGAGAGACTATGTCTCTCGGCTGGCCTGGGAACACCTCGGGGATCCCCTGGGAAGAGCTGGACGAGGTGGCCGGGAGGGAAGTCTGGGCCTCTGCCCAGGCTGCTGCCCCCTCGACCCGACCATGGATAAGTGTGAGAAGACGAGACGATACGAGATATTCAATTGTGATTATTACAACCTATATTTATTGTAACCTCATTATGATAGTTAACAAGGAAATGACACCTTTTCACTCAATGCCCATATAAAATGATCTTTTCATCACCTGATCAGGGCCAGCACTGTTTCTGAGGAGACAGCAGGTGAAGGAGCCATGACGACCAGTGGCTCGCCGAACAGCATGAGCTCCCAGAGAATCTGCAGGTGGACCAGGACGGACTGGAAACACCTGAGGGTGCAGAGGTCAGGGTTTATAGATAATCAATATTTACTCTGCATTGATTTCTGTATTTAGTGCTAACAGACTAAACTGCATGATTACATTAATTAAGGCTGAAAAATGACAAACAGATGGACTGATGTCTGTCAAATACAAATAAATAATCTAAACAGTCAGAACACAAATAAAACTGATTCTATCAGAACACATGCATTTGTAAATCTATCAACACAGAAATCAATCAGTAATTCTGTAAGAAAAAAACATCAAATCCATTGAAACAGACATAAATCAATAATAAACACAGACATAAATCAATAATAAGAACAAATATAAATCAATAATAAAAACAGAAACAAAACAAAAATTAAAAGGACATTAATCACTACTAAAAACAGACATAAATCAATAATAAACACAGACACAAATCAAAAATAAAACAGACATTGATCAACACTAAAAACAGACGTAAATCAATAGTAAACACAGGCATAAATCAATAATAAAAACAGACATAAATCAAAAATAAAACAGACATAGATCAACACTAAAAACAGACATAAATCAATAGTAAACACAGGCATAAATCACTAATAAAAACAGACATAAATCAATAATAAAAACAGACATAAATCAATAATAAAAAGAGACATAAATCAATAATAAAAACAGACATAAATCAATAGTAAACACAGGCATAAATCACTAATAAAAACAGACATAAATCAATAATAAAAACAGACATAAATCAATAATAAAAAGAGACATAGATCAACACTAAAAACAAACATAAATCAATAGTAAACACAGGCATAAATCAATAATAAAAACAGACATAAATCAATAATAAAAACAGACATAAATCAATAATAAAGATACAAAAATCTATAATAAAAACAGACAAATCAATAATAAACAGACATAAATCAAAAATAAAACAGACATAGATCAACACTAAAAACAGACATAAATCAATAGTAAACACAGGCATAAATCAATAATAAAAACAGACATAAATCAATAATAAAAACAGACATAAATCAATAATAAAAAGAGACATAAATCAATAATAAACACATATAAATGAAGAATAAGCACAGACATAAATCAATAATAAACACGGATATAAATGAAGAATAAGCACAGACATAAATCAAAAATAAAACAGACATAAATCAATAAAAAGAGACACAAATTAATAATAAACACTGATATAAATCAATAATTCAAACAGACATAAATCAAAAATAAAACTTACTTATCAATAATAAGAACAGATATAAATCAATAATAAAAACAGAAACAAAACAAAAATTAAACAGACATTAATCATTACTAAAAACAGACACAAATCAATAATAAACACAGGCATAAATCAAAAATAAAACAGACATAGATCAACACTAAAAACAAACATAAATCAATAGTAAACACAGGCATAAATCAATAATAAAAACAGACATAAATCAATCATAAAAAGAGACATAAATCAATAATAAACACAGATATAAATGAAGAATAAGCACAGACATAAATCAAAAATAAAACAGACTTATCAATAATAATCACAGACATAAATCAATAATAAAAACAGATATAAATCAATAATAAAAACAGAAATAAAACAAAAATAAAACAGACATGAATCACTACTAAAAACAGACATAAATCAATAATAAAAAACAGACATGAATTAAAAATAAAAACAGACATAAATCAATGATAAACACAGACATAAATCAAAAATAAAACAGACATAGATCAACACTAAAAACAGACATAGATCAATAGTAAACACAGGCATAAATCAATAATAAAAACAGACATAAATCAATAATAAAAACAGACATAAATCAATAATAAAAAGAGACATAAATCAATAATAAACACAGATATAAATGAAGAATAAGCACAGACATAAATCAAAAATAAAAGACATAAATGAATAAAAAGAGACATAAATTAATAATAAACACTGATATAAATCAAGAATTCAAACAGACATAAATCAAAAATAAAATAGACTTATCAATAATAATCACAGACATAAATCAATAATAAATACAAATATAAATCAATAATAAAAACAGACATAAAACAAAAATAAAACAGACATGAATCAATACTAAAAACAGACATAAATCAATAATAAACACAGGCATAAATGAATAATAAAACAGACAAAAATCAATAATAATCACAAATATAAAGTAATTTATCTTTTAAGACTGACGTGAAGAGGTCGAGCTCGTGGATGGATGGCAGCAGCGTCGGAGCAGGCAGAAGGTCCTGAGGGGAAAAATCAAAACTTCATTATTCCTCACGCTTCTAAGATTTTGGAATCACTTCCTCTTCCTGTTGGATATCACAGGTCACTTCCTCTTCCTGTTGGATATCACAGGTCACTTCCTGCTCCTCACCTGGTGACAAGCTGCTCTCACTGGACTTCCTCCTGGTTTGTCTGATTTGGACGGGATCCTCACCTGAAACATTACAAACGTGAATGTGAGTAATTCAGGATGGCCACGCCCCCTTCACTCACCTACACACTCACCTGCAGGACCACGCCCATCACAGGAAGGTTAAGGGTCAGGCCAGGTTCAGGAGGCGGCCATTGGTCAATTTCATTGCACACTGCAGGAGAGAAAGTTTAAGTGAGGTCACGCAGAGAGAGACGATATGCTTGGACCACGTTACATGTGGCTCACCTGTTTCCAGGCAAGGCTCGAGCTTCTCGAAGAACTCTGGAGCGACCAGGTGCAGCAGAGAGTGGAAGAGCCGAGGGAAGGGCAGCCGGGACAGCAGCACCAGAGACTGCAACAGGAAAGGTGAGCACAGGTGAGCACAGACTGACAGCACAGGTGAGCACAGACTGACAGCACAGGTGAGCACAGACTGATAGGGGTTAGATCATCTCCAGGTTTGTCCGTCTGACCTTCTGGAAGTATCCTCTCTTCACTGACGAGTCCTTCACCTGTCGGAAATAAACAAATCCAAAGAAATGGGACGACTCCGTCTGCAGGGACAAACGAGAGCAGGTGAGTGATGAAACATTCTGATCTCAAATACAAAGTGGACTTAAATCAGTCAGTCAATCTCAGGTGTGGTCACCTGCAGCGTGACTGGAGTGTCTCGGTTATAAACGTCCTCCCTGCTGCTCGCCGCTCGCCGTCCCACAGACTGACGTAACCTGAAGCTGAACTGAGTATCACCAAGGCATCCTGGGAAATGGATCATCATCATCATCATCATCATCATCATCATCATCATCATCATCACCATCATCACCATCACCATCATCACCATCATCATCATCACCATCACCATCATCATCATCCTCACCATAGTCTTCACCACCATCACCATCATCAACATCATCATCATCACCACCATCACCATCATCATCATCATCACCATCACCATCACCATCATCACCATCATCACCATCACCTTCATCATCATCATCACCATAGTCTTCACCACCATCACCACCATCATCTTCATCATCATCACCTTCATCACCATAGTCTTCACCACCATCACCATCATCTTCATCATCATCATCTTCATCATCATCACCATCATTATCATCACCATCACCATCATCATCATCACCATCATCAACATCATCATCATCATCACCATCATCATCACCATAGTCTTCACCACCATCATCATCACCATCATCATCATCACCAGCCCCTAAATTAAAGTTTACCTGAGTATGAGTCGGGGAAGGACAGGTAACAGATGCTTGTTTTCTGCCAATCCATCAAAAAAAGATAAATTACTGAATCTGTCATTATCATCACAGCCACAGTGTTTCATGTGAGACATGCTTACTTCTTTCTCCGTGAGTTTTGCATCATGAGGGAAAACCAGCTGGAATAAAAACAGAGCCATCAAACTCATGAACAATATTACATGTTGACATATTTTAATACAACACTCTTTATTTAGACTAAGACAGAGCAGTCAGACCAATGCATCAATTTATGTTCATTATTACATATTAAAATGTTTTAACTTAATCTTTGTTTACATATTTGAACTAAGATAGAGCAGTCAGACCAAGTCCTCAGATTTATAATGGTTTATACTCATTTAACGATTACAGTTTTGTTTAATTATATTTATTTCAGCGGGAAAGAGCAATCAGACCAAGTAGTCGGATTTAGATTCTTTGCTGACTGGTGTGATGACTGCTTTTTAAAGTAAACAACTTAAGACAAAGGACATCTGTTTCATTTTAGTTTCATTAAACATGTAAATAGTCACAGAGCTTTTCTGGGATTAGACACGTGTGCCGAATACATCATTAGAGTCTCTGGTATCAAAAACAAATGCATTTGATGATTAGAATGCGCTTGTTTGATGTTTAATGACGAAAAACACAATAAATGATATATATGGGGTTTGGGTTCAGCTGCGGTCTTCACAGTAACCCCTGTGCACGAGGACTGAAAGACTTAATAATCAAGTCGAATCTGATTAATCATTAAAACTCATCAACAAGCCATAAACATCGAACTCGTCATTAAGTCCATAAACATCAGTGATCATAACAACAGCTCCGATGCTAGCCCTGCTAAGCTAACCTCGATAGCCTGTCCGAGCTCCAGGTCGAAGGTGACCACACACACGCACTCCAGCCAGCGAGAGAAGCGCGCCCACGGACACCGAGAGTTCACGCGCTCGGCCTCCTCTTCCCGCCGCGGAAAACCGGGGCGGTCTAACGGGTCCATCACGGCCGGGTCAGGTCTGCATCAGAGCCGGATCAGAGCTCCTCCAGAGCCGCTGTGCTTCTCCATCATCCCCGTTACCAAGACACCGAGAGGCCAGGGAGGGCTGCAGCGCCCCGTGCTGGAAGAGAGCCAGTACTACACCACACAACACTCCGGGAAAGGCTTTTATTTTGAAAGGCTCGGTACCGGACGTCATGCCCCCGTATATCACTGGCTCTCCTGTACCGGGCTCAGTCAGTCTCGCGCCGTCGTCATGGCAGACCCGTCCTCCTTCTCCTCTGCGTCCGCGTCCGTCACCAAACACCTGAACCTGAGCCTGCGCGTGCACCTGGACAGACATGTGATCAGCGCGTGCGTGGAGCTCACGGTGGAGGCTCTGCAGGACCGATTCAACCACCTGGTAACGACAATTACTGTTATCTGCTAACGGCTAACCTGCTGAGAGCTGCAAGTTCAGACTGTGTGTGGTCCGTGAAGGCGTCATGTCAACCCTTGAATACTCTGTTTCATAAAATACTACATAAAGTACATGTGCTACTCTGAAATATATGTTTGATTACTACAG
>JAZDUH010000341.1:25655000-25777500 GCA_036419115.1 Scarus forsteni | reverse complement strand
GTGTAGCTGGTGATGTCACGCAGACCCTAAGACAGGTGTAGCTGGTGATGTCACATGTGGACCCTTAGACAGGTGTAGCTGGTGATGTCACACTCAGACCCTTGGACAGGTGTAGCTGCCTTCACATAGACCCTTGGACAGGTGTAGCTGGTGATGTCACGCAGACCCTAAGACAGGTGTAGCTGGTGATGTCACGCAGACCCTAAGACAGGGGTAGCTGGTGATGTCACACAGATGGACAGGTGTAGCTGGTGATGTCATGCAGACCCTTGGACAGGTGTAGCTGGTGATGTCAAGCAGATGCTTGGACAGGTGTAGCTGGTGATGTCTCACAGACCCTTGGACAGGTGTAGCTGGTGATGTCACACAGATGTACAGGTGTAGCTGGTGATGTCATGCAGATGGACAGGTGTAGCTGGTGATGTCACACAGACCCTTGGACAGGTGTAGCTGGTGATTTCATGCAGACCCTTGGACAGGTGTAGCTGTTGATGTCACACAGATGGACAGGTGTAGCTGGTGATGTCATGCAGACCCTTGGACAGGTGTGGCTGGTGATTTAATGCAGACCCTTGGACAGGTGTAGCTGGTGATCTCACACAGATGGACAGGTGTAGCTGGTGATGCCACGCAGACCCTTGGACAGGTGTAGCTGGTTATGCCACGCAGACCCTTGGACAGGTGTAGCTGGTGATGTCACGCAGACCCTTGGACAGGTGTAGCTGGTGATGTCACACAGATGGAAAGGTGTAGCTAGTAATGTCCCATAGACCCTTGGACAGGTGTAGCTGGTGATGTCACACAGATGGACAGGTGTATCTGGTGATGCCACGCAGACCCTTGGACGGGTGTAGCGGGTGATGCCACGCAGACCCTTAGACGGGTGTAGCTAGTGATGTCACACAGACCCTTGGACAGGTGTAGCTGGTGATGTCACACAGATGGACAGGTGTAGCTGGTGATGTCATGCAGACCCTTGGACAGGTGTGGCTGGTGATTTAATGCGGACCCTTGGACAGGTGTAGCTGGTGATCTCACACAGATGGACAGGTGTAGCTGGTGATGCCACGCAGACCCTTGGACAGGTGTAGCTGGTTATGCCACGCAGACCCTTGGACAGGTGTAGCTGGTGATGTCACGCAGACCCTTGGACAGGTGTAGCTGGTGATGTCACACAGATGGAAAGGTGTAGCTAGTAATGTCCCATAGACCCTTGGACAGGTGTAGCTGGTGATGTCACACAGATGGACAGGTGTATCATGTGATGCCACGCAGACCCTTGGACGGGTGTAGCTGGTGATGCCACGCAGACCCTTAGACGGGTGTAGCTAGGGATGTCACACAGACCCTTGGACAGGTGTAGCTGGTGATGCCACGCAGACCCTTAGACGGTTGTAGCTAGTGATGTCACACAGACCCTTGGACAGGTGTAGCTGGTGATGCCACGCAGACCCTTAGACAGGTGTAGCTAGTGATGTCACACAGACCCTTGGACAGGTGTAGCTGGTGATGTCATGCAGACCCTTAGACAGGTGTAGCTGGTGATGTCACACAGACCCTTGGACAGGTGTAGCTAGTGATGTCACACAGGCCCTTGGACAGGTGTATCAGGTGTACCTGTCCTGTTTGGCTGGGCACTGTCCTGGTTTGATGCTTGGATGGAATCAGCGTGTGCAGGTTTGATTGGTCCATCCGAGGTCATGTTTTTGTGATGATTGTGTTTTTTACCTCAGTTTTGTCTTCCAGGTGTCCGTCCCTAAGGAGCTCGTTGCTGTGATGAGCGCGGTGAGAGATGGACAGGAAGTGGACCCTCAGGATGGCAGCTGGACAGTCTACAGGTTCAGGCAGCCGGTCAGTGCTCACCCAGGGCTTTTATGTTTCCTTATGAAGGGTTAATTAATGAAAGGGGTGTGACTACAGGTAAAATCTATCAGTCATAGATAAGTCTTAATGATTAAAACTAAAGTTTGAAAGAAAAAGTTAAATTGGATTGTTGATGTAGTTTAATGAAGATCAATAAATGTGATGTCATAGCTGAGGTTAGGTTTCACCTTTTGACCTCAGGTGCCCATGCCGTCATACCTGATTGCCATTGTGGTTGGAGCTTTGGAGAGCAGGTAAGTTCTGACTCACCTGAAAAGATGCTCATTGGTTCATGTCTGTCAGGTGGTATCAGCTTCACTGGCCTCTCATACTCATATACACCAGGTGAGGTTACCTGTCGGAGCTGGTACCACTGGTACACCTGCACCTGCATATCAGTGGGTCAGTGTTCTGAGCTCTCATTGGTCCATAGGGAGATCGGGCCTCGCTCCAGGGTGTGGTCGGAGAGGGAGTACGTGGACAGAGCTGCGTTTGAGTTCTCAGAGACTGAGGCCATGTTAAAGACGGCCGAGGAGCTCGCTGGTCCGTACGTTTGGGGTCAGTACGACATCCTGGTCCTGCCGCCGTCGTTCCCCTACGGTGGGATGGAGAACCCCTGCCTGACTTTCGCCACGCCCACTCTGCTGGTACGTTAGCATGTAGCTGTTATATCATCATAACTCAAGGTTTGTGATGTTAGACCATCCCGATGTTTGTTTATACTTGTATGAAAAGAATATAACTAACAGTGACTTACCATTCCGATGTTTGTTTCTGTGTATTTTGTTATTGTTGACAACTTAAAAATATTTTCACTTAGCATTAGCTGCTGTCGTTTCTTAGTGATTCTGATTCTGGTTATTAATTCGTCCAGAAAAACATGGTCTTTGTAATGAGGGAAGTGAAGTTTAATATAAACCTGTGAGACGTGAAATGTGATAAAACTCAGGTTTCACATCTCACAGCTTCGTACTGACTCCTGAGAAAAAAGTTTGACTTCCTGCTACCCCCAAAGACCAAAAATGCTGAAGCAAATGGCCTGACTGAGGTGTTCTCGTGATTATTGATGATAGATCATGTTCTGGGTGAAGCCACTGCTTTAGTCTGAGCTGCTCACCTAAGGAAGTCCAGGAGCGCCTCAGTGGGCCTCTATTAGAAGTTTTACGGTACATGTTTGAATGCAGTAAAAGTGAATTATATTCATAAACGCTGTGTGTTTGTTTTCAGGCTGGAGACAGGTCTCTGTCTAATGTGAGTAAACACACCTCTGCTTCATTTTCATAGTTTATTACCATGATTTTTAATGTTGCCATGGTGACGTGATGTTCATCCTTCAGGTGATTGCTCATGAGATTGCTCACAGCTGGACAGGTAACCTGGTGACCAATCAGACGTGGGAACACTTTTGGTAAACAACACTATTAATGACGATGTTTCAATGATAAAGATGAGGAGAATCAGACTGATGAAGAGTTATGATGATAATAATGAGCATTAATGATTTAAAGGTGAATGTTAATGACATTAGCCTGATAAAGTTACAGAAACGCTTGTTAGCTGATTAGCTCTGATAATTGTCTTCAGTGAAATATGCATATAAAATCAGCTAAGCTAAAGCCAGGACCATGATGGCCCTAAGTCACCTCGTTCCTCACCTGAGCTCAGGTAACGTGTCCTCCTGTTCATCCTGTCAGGCTGAACGAGGGCCACACGGTTTACCTGGAGCGGATGATCGGGCGCAGCATGGAGGGCGAGTCCTTCAGACACTTTAAGGCCATGGGCGGCTGGAAGGACCTGCAGGACTCGGTGAGGACTCCTCTACATCTCAACCTCCTTTCTGCTGCTGCTGCTGCTTACCTGTGTGTGACATCATCATGCAGGTGAACACCTTTGGAGCCAACAACCCCCTGACCAACCTGGTGCCCAGCCTGAAGGACGTGGACCCTGACGACGCCTTCTCCTCCGTGCCCTACGAGAAAGGCTTCGCTCTGCTCTTCCACCTGGAGGAGCTGCTGGGAGGGCCAGGTAAGGCAGTAGGCCAGGCAGGAAGTGACGTCGCAGTAACAGGAAATTACATCACAGCACTGTCATCCACCTGAATGACATCCTTGAGCAAGACACTTAACCCCAAGTTGCTCCCACTGCTGTGTCAGTGGTGTGTAAATGGGCATGAAAAGGTGTGAATGTGTTAGAGATACTGATGGATAACTAACACAGAGACTCTGAACCATCAGTGAGTGAAAGTGAGAGCGAATGGGTCTGAATGGGTAAGTGTGACCTGCGGTGTAATGCAGCTTTGAGTTGTCAAAGGCTGTGTCCGAAATGGCATACATACGGTGGCAGACAGGGGCATACGCGCCGCAAACAAAAAAACGCGACATAAACGGACAAAACGCAATACAAACGACCAAAACGCTGCAACACAGGAATGATGCAAACCCAAAAACACACAAACACATAAAAAAAATGCAACAGAGAAATGCTGCACCAAAAAAAACACGATGCATTCACAGAAACGCTGCTAAAGCAAAACATACAAACCGACAAAACAAAAGCAAAAGGGAAATCCTGCATACAAACCCCAAAACAACTGCAAGAGAGAGACGCTGCAAATTCACGGAAGGTCACCAGGCCACTAGGGGGAGCTGACCATATACATTATATACGTAGCCGCCATCTTGGATGGGTCTCACATGCAGCCCCAGTGAGTTTATTATACTGAGAAAGTTGTAGTATGCCCAACTATTATGAGCATAACTAATAATTTTTACCCGATTTTCACACGGATAAGTTTGTTACAAACGACAGAGATGTACTTATAATACAAGACGCTGCCACACATTAAAATACATTCTTTCAAATTAAAATGCTTTTTATTTTGCTGTTTTTTGTTGTGCAATGAGACAGTACAGTGAGACGGACAGACAACGTATGAGCATCAACATTTTTGTGGTCATATATGTGTGTGTGTGTGTGTGTAATTCACAATGCCGACTTCACACATTTTGTAATATAATGATGATAAAAATAATTATAATAATTATTATTATTATTTTAATCGTAGTAAAATTAATAATTACGATAGCAAAATCAGCCACAATAATAATAAAAATAAATACAACTACAGTATGGATGCTTACGAACAAACAAAGATTTAAAAATAGATAAGTAGAGCAACAGTAATATTAATAGTTTGTTATAAAAGGGAGAAAAGTCATTTAACACTAGCAGCTGCAGTATAATGATAGTCATTGGAAAAGTAATACATAAATATATCATAGTAAATACAATAAAAAAGCATAAAAGAGCAATAAAGTTAAACATAGGGTGGAGTATTAACAAGCAGAGAAGGAACAACAACATCATTATCGGCAGGTGATATGATGTAGGAGCAGGGAGGGGAACTTGTCACTATGGTTGTGTGCAGAGAAGCTGTAAATGGGGCAATAAATAAAATGTAGTAAAATATGGATAGAATGATGTAAAGGAATGAAGAATAGATAAATGAAAAGGAGAAAAAGTGAGTATGTAGATGATAAAATAATGAAAATAATTACAATAAGAAGAGGATCAAGAGAATAAAGGAGTAAGTCTGACGAATAAGAAATAATGGTAATATAGTATTGGTAACAGTAGTAACAACAACAGTAAAAGTATTTTTATTATTTTCAATTTTTTTTTGTGTGCTGTGAGAATATTCAATGCAACTATTTCAGGCACAGGCACATGTACGTACGCTCACACACACAAACCAGTCATCTTATATAAATCATGTTGACATGTTAAATACGTTTTTACTCAGCTGTGTTGGAATAAAACTAAATAAAGTCATCTGCTTTCAATATTGCGCCGTTTGCTGTCACTTTATGCTGCACAAAATACGAGCATAAATGCGTTCACTCCACTTGTTTCTGGTGCTAGACCGGAGTGAAGAGACCTCTCCAATATGGCGGCAGCGCTGGAATATGCTCCAGACCGTAATGAAGCGTCTAGGTATATAATGTCTATGGTCAGCTCCCCCTAGTGGCCTGGCGACCTTCCGTGAATTTGCAGCGTCTCTCTCTTGCAGTTATTTTGGGGTTTGTATGCAGCATTTCCCTTTTGCATTTGTTTTGTCAGTTTGTATGTTTTTGCTTTAGCAGCGTTTCTGTGAATGCATCGTATTTTTTGGTGCAGCATTTCTCTGTTGCATTTGTTTTATGTGTATGTGTGTTTTTAAGTTTGCATCATTCCCGTGTTTGCAGCATTTTGATCGTTTGTATTGCGTTTTGGCCGTTTGTCGCGTTTTTTTGTTTGCGGCGCGTATGCCCCTGTCAGCCACCGTACATACTAACGTACTACATACTACAAACTCATGTGTATATACTGTATTCTACATACTATAAGTATGATTAGGATGCCAATCATTCACACTGTAGTATACTACTAAGTTTCCC
The DNA here is from genome assembly GCA_036419115.1 of Scarus forsteni. Lineage (NCBI taxonomy): Eukaryota > Metazoa > Chordata > Actinopteri > Labriformes > Labridae > Scarus > Scarus forsteni. The sequence goes on along the minus strand of JAZDUH010000341.1, from coordinate 25,771,201 downwards.
ATGATGCATTTCAAACCTCTGACGACAAAAATCTGAAGCACACCAGGCTAGCAAATATCTCTGTTGATTCACCACATTTGGAAGTTCAGAGAGCATTTTGGACGACAAAGTCACCATGTAGACTACCAAAATGTGGTAATTTGAGCCATAGAACGCACGGATACAAATTTCATTTCGGCATTTCGGACATTCCGCTATGCATGCCATTATGCTATCGAAGAAACTTTCGGTCGGCCCCAAAACAAGAGCCCATTTACAAAAGTGTTAAAGAACTAAAAGGAGATCATAAAAGATGCATTTATTTTGAAAACGGAAAGTTTGCTAGTAGCCGATTTTTAGCTGAATGCTGGTCGATCTTGTATGGCGCAATGCATTATGGGGCTCGCAATGCATTATGGGGCTCGCAATGCATTATGGGGCGATTGAGTGAGATTAGTATGCCCACCTCGCATACTTAGATTTTTTTTCCGATATAGTATACATCCGGGTATTTCTCGCACACTCAGTCTTTTCATACTATCTAATGTGAACACACTACATACTCATTTTGACGTCACTCTTACTACGAGTAGGACGTTAGTATGCCATTTCGGACACAGCCAAAGACTAGAAAAGCACTATATAAGCTCAAGTCCATTTACCATTTTGCATTTACCACCTGCACTGTATCACAACAGGAAGTGAAATCATTACACCTGTAATTATGCTACATTCCATTAACCTCGGAACTGGGAGTGACATCTCCGACTTATCCGCGTTCCAGTTAAAGTCGAAAAAACATGCCGATCTACCAGGCTATTGTTAGCTGCTGTTAGCACGCCCTGCGTTGTTGTTCACAAATATCACATGAAGAATGTGATTATCACTATGGCAGCATTTTTGTAAATATAAGTCTAACAATACGATGTATACAGCTGATCTAGAGTGACACACCCCAGTCAGAAGTGCAAATAAATTGATTATTACAGGAGCTAAATAACTGTTCACACTGGGGGCATCCATCTTTGATTGTCAACTTGGGGATGGCGAGGTTTCACCGAGTTCCCAGTAGGAAATTCTGACTTCGGGGGACGTTCCAGTTGCAGTTTCCTACTCGGAACTCGGAAATTCCTACTTCTGACTACAACTGGAACGCACCATTATTCAACTGTATGACATCACAACAGGAAGTGACATCATTACACCTGTAATTATTCACCTGTATGACATCAGTACAGCAGGTGTGTCACCTGTCATCTGTACCTGTGTGTGTCAGAGGTGTTCATGGGCTTTGTGAAGTCGTATATTCAGCGGTTCTCCTATGGCAGCGTGACCACAGACGACTGGAAGACTCACCTGTTCACTTACTTCAGAGACAAGGTGAGAGGAGGTCCTTCAATACTTAATACTGTCCATTTAAGCATTTATTAAAGTTATTGTTTATTTTTTAAGTTATTTGATCTATGTACTTTTTTCATTATTAATTTTTATCATGCTTGATGTTTTAAAACATTTGCATTATGTAACACTTTTATATTCATATAATTTACTCATTTTATTTTCATTGTAATTTTATTTTTCTGTTACATTGATTTTATTTATTATTCATGTAATCTTTTTATCTTTTTTGTCTGGATAATCATCCACAAACCAACAAGTTTAATTAATTTTTTCCATTCTAATTAGGTTTAATGATTGAACCTTCAGAACTGATCTTCTCAGTCTGGGTCTGAAGTTTGAGAAGTTCTCCATAAATCAGACGAGTGCAGTTTTCTTCAGTTATCATGTGGTCTCTGCTTACCCTCAAACCTCAGGTGGACCTCCTGAACCAGGTGGACTGGACCTCTTGGATGTTCACTCCTGGGATGCCTCCAGTCAAACCAACGTGAGTCCTCAGTAGTTAGCTGCAGATCGGTTCTGGTCCAGAAGAGTTGATGAGACCTGGTTCTGATTTGATGACAAAGACTTAAGGTGCGTTCACACTGAACAGGACTTGGACGTGACCAGGTCGCATCTCTCTGTGCTGATGTGACAACACAGCTGTTTTTATTCCGTCTACGTCAGTGTGGGAACGTGAGTCAGCGGGGCCGATGGTTCTTATTCAACAGACGTGATCTGTCTGACTGAAGAGGATTCAGCTGGAATAACATCATAAACAAACAATCTTTGATATGATTGCGGTGAAGCAGTGATGCCACTGCAGGAGGCGATGGTGACAAAATGAGCTGTTTATGGACAAGTGATGCAACTTTGGTGTGCGATGTGATCTCAGCAAACTTAGTAGACCTCGCCCCTTCTCCTTGTCTCTGTTTTGAGGGCCAAGGTAAAGCGGTGAAAGCTCTCCCGAGAAACGAGACGCAGAACCGCTCGCTGGCTGTGTCTCTGCTCTGCCTCGTGTCAGCAGTCGTGGTGCATTATGGGAAACTCTCTTACCCCTTCATTTCAAGTGAGGCCTGTCTTCGTTTTGAGGGCTGTGTGGCCCTTTGTCTTCACCTACGGAGAATTTGGACACCACATCACTAGACGTGAACCTGCAAAACCAAGGGCTAGGGGATAGAACTGAGATGGACCCTTGGTCCTGGTCCAGACAAGTGAACATAGCCCTGATCTTGGTCCTGAATTATTGACATAGACCTTGTGTCGGTCCTTAATGCTGTCTAGACCTGATCCTTGTCCCGAGGCCGATAGCACGAAGCTCGGTCAACTTATCCCCGATAACTCACATCTATCCAGGATTGAGTAACCGCAAACAACGGCAATCAGGATAACCGATAGCACGACACAAGTTATCAACACGGTAACTCAATCCAGGATTGTTTCATCCAAAGCGGTGCACGCGCACGTATAAAGGGGAGGCTCAGAGGCAGCTGACCAATCATGATCATGAGAGGAGAACACGCTGAGAAGCGAACACACTGACAGAGCTCCGTATTTTACATGTGAAGAGCAGCGTCTGATAATGTTAAGATGTTAGGATAAAAAAACTATATGATAGAGAAATGAAACATCGTAGCAGCTGTCAGTCATGGACAAAGTTTCTTTTTATACTTTCTTTTTATGCCTGCTTTTAATGCACTTTTTATTACTTCATGTGCTCTTTGTTTGTGACTCATGTAAGGTGACCTTGAGTGTTGTGAAAAGCGCCCTGAAATGAAAAAGTATTATTACTAAAATGCGTGGCGGACTGTGAAAATGCGCAAAGTACTTATTATGGGCTATATCTGACAGTGATCACACTCATGAATCTCATGAAGCAATATACTGTGAAAATGTGTTGCATGTCTGACAATTATCACCCCATTCCCTCAGATAATCCCTCTGCCGTGAGGAGTTCATGGGAGCAGATAAAAAATAAAATTAACAATTTAATAATCAGCAAGAAAAAAAAAACATCAAACACATGAATAAAGTGCAGGAATGACATGATGGAGATGATGGAATGATAGAATAATGTGCTGTTTCACATAAGAATTACATCCCCTTATTTGTAGAGCACTTTATGATGCATTTGAATGTATTAAAGGGGCTATAGAAGTGAAGTTTATATTGCAGGGCGATGCAAAACGACAGCGGGACAGTTTGTGCTCCGCTCCTGCAAGTCGCACGGGGAATAAACAGCTCCAATATATCACCCAGGTAAAGATGATTCCAAGCCAGGAGAACAGGTACATCTCATCGTGCGTCGTCAGGTTGATCTCGTGGGTCAAATCGGTATTGTGACACTCCTTCTCATCTTCATGATCGTCTCAAAAGTTGTGCGCCTCCTTCTACCGGGTTCAGGAGAAGAGGGCAGGGCACTGATTCGGAGAAGCTGATTGGCTAGTGCAAGGGTCATCTCGCTGGATCAGATTCAACCTCCAACTTATCCTGCCCCGGAGCAGGATAGCCGTTCAGAATAAATCACCACGGTGATCTACTCTGATAAAAAGGGAACCGGCTTCGTGCTATCGATAAATCAGGGTTATCCCTGAAGTTTTCTCGCTAAGACATTAATCCTGCTTCGTGCTATATTCCTCCGCTCAGAGACTTAAGGCCGGTCCATGCTTCAGTTGTTGTTATTGTGTTTTTGGTGCTTGTCTTGATTAAATGATGAAGACCGGGTCCTTGTCCTTATGAGTTAATGAAGACCTGGTCCTTGTCTTGATGAGTTCATGAAGACCTGGTGCTTGTCCTGATGAGTTGATGAAGACCTGGTACTTGTCCTGTTCAGAGACTTAAGGCCGGTCCATGCTTCAGTTGTTGTTGTTATGTTTTTGGTGCTTGTCTTGATTAAATGATGAAGACCGGGTGCTTGTCCTGATAAATTGATGAAGACCTGGTCCTTGTCCTGATTAGTTGATGAAGACCTGGTCCTTGTCCTGAGTAATTGATGAAGACCTGGTCCTTGTCCTGATGAGTTGATGAAGACCTGGTCCTTGTTCTGATTAGTTGATGAAGACCTGGTCCTTGTCCTGATAAGTTGATGAAGACCTGGTCCTTGTCCTGATGAGTTGATGAAGACCTGGTCCTTGTCCTGATTAGTTGATGAAGACCTGGTCCTTGTCCTGATTAGTTGATGAAGACCTGGTCTTGTCCTGATGAGTTGATGAAGACTTGGTCCTTGTGCTGATTAGTTCTTAGTTCTTAGGGTCCTGTTGGTTATTGGTCATCTGTGTTTCAGGTACGACACGTCTCTGGCGGACGCCTGCATTGCTCTGAGCCAAAGGTGGATCAAGGTAAGACCTGGTCTTCATGTTGTTCTGGACAATAAGTAGACCTGGTTCTGCTGACCTCCCTGCCCACCCCACAGGCCAAAGACCAGGACTTGAACGGATTCTCAGTTTCTGACCTGACAGTGCTGTCCTCACACCAGCTGGTGGAGTTCCTGTCCCTGCTGCTGCATGAGGTAACTCACCTGTGAACACCTGTTTGGGGCCACGCCCTCTTGGTTAGATAAACCTGATGAACAATTTTTATATTCACCTGTAAACCCCGCCCCCCAGGCTGCCCTCCCTCTGTCCCACGTGAAGAAGATGCAGGACGTTTATGATTTTAACTCTTACAGTAACTCTGAAATACGCTTCAGGTGAGTCATTCTGCCTCAGACGCCTCCCCATAAGCCCCACCCCTTACCCATGCCCCCTCTCTGATTGGCTGCTGTCCCTGCAGGTGGCTGAGGCTGTGCGTCCGGTCTAAGTGGGAGGAGGCGGTTCCTCTGGCACTGAAAATGGCGACCGAGCAGGGACGGATGAAGTTCACCAGACCGCTCTTCAGGTGATTATTGATCATGAAGATTTACTTTTAAATGCACTTTATTAAATGCCCAATAATTAATGACCGATTTCTTCTTTGGCATCAGCCTCTGCTCTTTGAGTTTGAACGTTTCACAGTGACACGTGTACTATAATATTGCGCCTTTAGCAGTCTGACATCAAGCGCTTTTATTTTGAAGGATCAGAGCTGTGCTGCTGTGACGCTTTATTTTGAAGGAGCACAGGTGTACATCCTCACCTTCCTGTCCGCTGTGCTTGTCTGCAGGGAGGTGTTTAACTTCGAGAAGTTCCGCGATGAAGCGCTGCAAGTGTTTCGGGCTCACCGGGCTCAGATGCATCCCGTCACCGCCGGGTTAATCACCAAAGACCTGAAGGTGGACGTCAACGCCTGAGACCAGTGACCAGAGACGAACCTGAAACATCCTTTAAAGAACACGTTTAACCACTCTGTTTGATTACAGCTCTATTCCGATGACAGTACGAGCCGATGATCAGTGTTTTTTTAACTTCCTGTCTGTCTGTGATCATTTCCTCTCAGGGAGAAAAATCATAAATAAATTCATAAATAAATCAAACATGTCCAAAACTCTTCAATTCTTCAGCAGCCTGTGTGGGAACAGACTTTATCAATGTTAATAGTTAAAACATGATTAAATAATAAAGTTAAGAATCTTGGTAATAAAACATGATGAGCGTCCTTGCCCCTTTTCTTCCTGTAGCGTTACTTTCTTCTTATTTGCTTGGCACATCTGTGAACCTTCATTTGAGCCTAAACACGCTCAGAAACACTCCAAAATTGACACGTGCCCCAGAAAAAATTGTTGGAAACTTTAATAAAAAATAAAAAAAAAACTGACATGCCAAAATGTGCACAGAGCAAGGAACCAACAAATGCTGCTTTAATTAAAACAGAGTTAAAAATGTCAGTGATCAAAACAATAAAATAATAAAGTTATAAAAAAGGTTAAAAAGGTCATTAATTAAATCATAAAGTTAAGAGTATCCTGTATTACAATTAAGTAAAGAATGTTGATTAAAACAAAACAGTTAAATATGTCAATGATTAAAACAATAAAATAATAAAGCCTCTTTAATTAAAACAAAGTAGTTTAGCATGTTAATAAAAAAAAGTGACAGTTAAGAATGTAAGAATTAAAACAATAAAACAAAGTTAAGGATGCTGTTAATTTAAACCTTGTTACAGTAAAAAGATTATATCAGGGGTTAAAGTGTGGTGCAGACTGAAGAATCAGACGTTACCTGTTGAAACAGGATGATGAGGAAACACGAACAGTGAAGAAATGTCCTGAGATGATCCACATTTCTAAATCAGCACTTCACAATCAAACAAGAAAAGTTTGGAAAGTTTCAGGGCCCTAATGGTCCTGAAGATTCAGAAAAAATACGAAATCAAATTTTTTACTGTGACATGAATCAAGAAATCCGTTTAATCTGTTTAGCTGAGTCAACACAGATGTGATGTTTTCTGAACCTTCACAAAAATTAATCAGTTCAGTTCTTAACAGCATCAGTTTATTCAGGCCGGATGCCTCTGAGGACACTATAGACATAAACCTGGGCCGTATTCACAAACACCTTCAGGCTAAAGTTTCTCCTAACTCACTGATTCAGGAGAAACTCTCAAATAATGGGCGTGTCAGTCCTGAATTTAGGACTCCTACATTTCTCTCCTAAAAGTATTTCACAAAGCATTTTAGAGCTAAAACACGCTCCTAAACCTGTGAGAAGTTAGAAGTAGTGAAGAGGACTCCTAAGTCACTCAGACCAGTTCAGAAAGAATCTCAGCATGGCTGCTGCTGCCAATCCACCTCATGATCAGAGAACATTTAGGAAAGATACAAAAACAATGAGCTTCTGAACATGTACGGCCTCAATCGGGAGGGTAGAATGATGGTAATAGAATTAGTCAAAGATAAAATCACTTCACCAACAAATAGAAACAACCCAGTGTCTTGGGTGCAGAGCCTCCTCCTAATAAATGAAATACAAATATAAAAGTTCATGTTAAAGAGGACATATCATGCTTGTCTCTCCTTTTCACTATGCCAGACGAGGATGCCTGTAAAGCATTTCTGCCCTCAGTACAAGTCATTTAGTTCCTTCATTGAACCACAAGTAGCGTTCTCAAAATCCTCATTTTAGGCCATTATCAAGCTCTCGTTGAAACACTCAGTTTCCAGGCTGACCGAAAGTTACCTCGCAACGTCACAGCCCTTTGTGCTCTGATTGGTCAGGTCTATCGGGGGTAGAGCGAGAAGGCTCTGTCTGCGGCCCGCAAGACGGACGCGTGTCATGTAGTGGGCGTGTCGCGTAATGACGTAATGACTACACGACATGCCCACTGGCTAAGACGGAAATCACGGAAAACCACGCAAGACACTGTTAAAAGTTTATAAAAAGGAAGAAGACGAAAAATAAGAGGGAAAAGAACGTTTGGTCTGTGGTTTCTCTTACACAAATAAAACCTAACGTCACCCATCTGCTAACCCTTAACCTAACCATCACTTTTAGTGCCTAAATCTAAGTTTCCCCTTGAATATAAATATACATACATACATATATATACATATATGTATGTATGTATGTATTTTAGGTCATTAATTCTTGTCCCGAGTTGTTTAATTATTATTATTATTTCGTGGCAGAGTCAAACAATATTAACATTTCAATGCTTTTAAATCAATTCATTATAAGGCAACAAGCAAAACGGTATTTAGTGTAAAAACAGAACAGAACGTTCAAACTTTAAATGCTACCCGGGCTCATATCTCTTTAAGAACAGTATAGTGGGTTCTGTCACGTAGTGATGTCACTACACGACACGCCCACTACGCGACAGAACCCACCACAGGACACGCCCACTACAGGACACGCTACAGGACACGCCTCCGTCTTGCAAGCCGCAGACAGATACACTTGGGTAGAACCAGCCTGTCCTTCTTCTACTGTATTTTCCGGCAGGCTCTAAGCAGCATCCGCATATTGAGTCACCCTACAGGCCAGAGCTGGTAATAAGTGAACGTGAGCTAGGGATCTATATACTGCTGCTGGACAAATGTGTTCCTCAGTGACGGTTTTGTGGCTAACGGACATCACAGAGGAGGAAGTGTTTTATCAGATTACTCCAATAAAAAGAAAGGTACCTCGTGTCATCATGACGTTTGAAATCTCGCGGACATCTTGCAATGACCTATTGATTAGAGATAAGATAAGATTAATAAGATTAAATGCTTTGTTAATACGGCCCTGGTATATATTTTTAAACATGAGCAAACATAACTGTGAATATCACTTCACTTTAAAAAGGCCACTTTCTACATAGTCTGTGTGTTGGTAGAGCATATGTATATTCACATAGGTAAGCACATATATAAATTACACACACATGTATATATATATATATATAAATTACACACATATATATATGTATATATATATATATGTATATATGTGTGTATGTATATATATATATATATATATATATATATATACACTCAACAAAAATATAAACGCAACACTTTTGTTTTTGCTCCCATTTTTCATGAGATGGACTCAAAGATCTAAAATTCATTCCAGATACACAATATTACCATTTCTTTCAAATGTTGTTCACAAATCTGTCTAAATGTTTGATAGTGAGCACTTCTGCTTTGCAGAGATAATCCATCCCACCTCACAGGTGTGCCACATCAAGATGCTGATCTGACACCATGATTAGTGCACAGGTGTGCCTTAGACTGTCCACAATAAAAGGCCACTCTGAAATGTGCAGTTTTGTCTCACAGTAAAATGCCACAGATGTCGCAAGCATCGAGGGAGCGTGCAACTGGCATGCTGACAGCAGGAATGTCAACCAGATCTGTTGCTCATGCATTGAATGTTCATTTCTCCACCATAAGCCGTCTCCAAAGGCGTTTCAGAGAATATGGCAGTACATCCAACCGGCCTCACAACCGCGGACCACGTGTAACCACACCAGCCCAGGACCTCCACATCCAGCAGGTTCACCTCCAAGATCGTCCGAGACCAGCCACTCAGACAGCTGCTGAAACAATTGGTTTGCATAACCAAAGAATTTCTGCACAAACTGTCAGAAACCGTCTCAGGGAAGCTCAACTGCATGCTCGTCGTCCTCATCGGGGTCTTAACCTGACTCCAGATTGTCGCCGTAACAGACTTGAGTGGGCAAATGCTCACGCACGACAGCGTGTACCAGTTCCCAATAATATCCAGCAACTTCGCACAGCCATTGAAGAGGAGTGGACCAACATTCCACAGGCCACAATTGACAATCTGATAAACTCTATGCGAAGAAGATGTGCTGCACTGCATGAGGCAAAAGGTGGTCACACCAGATACTGACTGGTTCTGAGTCCCCAGACCCCCAATAAAGCAAAAAAAAATGCACATTTCAGGGTGGCATTTTATTGCTGCAAGTCTAAGGCACACATGGGCACTAATCATGGTGTCTGATGAGCATCTTGATGTGGCACATCTGTGAGGTGGGATGGATTATCTCAGCAAAGCAGAAGTGCTCACTATCACACATTTAGACAGATTTGTGAACAATGTTAGAAGAAATGGTAATATTGTGTATCTGGAATGAATTTCAGATCTTTAAGTCCATCTCATGAAAAATGGGAGCAAAAACAAAAGTGTTGTGTTGAATATATATATATGTATATATATATATATATATATATATATATATATATATATATATATATATATATATATATATATATATATATATATATATATATATATATACACAGATAGTCTGCTCTGATGTAATCTGAGTAAAACACTTAGAGACCATCACAGTCACAGAAACACGGACAGAGTTTATGGTCAAATGTTTTATTAAATCAACAGCTTACAGGTTGTTTGTTAAAGTTAAAACTCTCAGCTGATTGGTCACATGATGGCATAAATAACAGCTGGTGAAGAAAAGTAAGGCTGATTTTGGCACATTAGTAAAAAATGTCATTAATAAACTGAGTTTGTTTTTGATGGTTTTGTTAAATACGCTGTCAGTGTATTGAATACATTACCCTCTATCGTGCTGCCCTACCTTTGACTGCGTTAGCTCTCAGGACAGAACAGTTTGCCTAACATCATGCTAACAGACAGAGGTGTGTAAATGAGATGAGACAAAGCTGCAGCTGCACCTGTCCACCAGGGGACAGTTGACACTGTGAGTCAGTCTTCAGGTGATCTACAGTCACACCTGAGCAGCAGAGTCAAACTGATCCTCAGGTGGTCCAGGTTTGTTCTGCAGGAACATTGATTTTCTATGAACGCCTGTTAAAATTAAAAGCTGTATTTTTTATGCCATGCTTAAATATTTTACTATCTCAACTTTTGGTTCTCTTGGTCCCGCCCCTTTTTATTTATTCACGTCAGCCCAGCTATACTGTCCAATCGCAGCCTGTTTGATTCCAGGTTTAGTAGGCGGGGCTTAACAGTGATGCAGGTGGAGGTTTACAGTTTATTCGGTAGAATTAGGTTCTTTTAAACATTAACAATAGTTTTTTAAAACATTCAAAAAGAACAAGAGACCGGATGATGCAGATCTTCGGTTCCTCACCTGGAGTCCAGGAACCCTAAGGTGGATGGGGAAAGGGGCATCAAATCAAAGTTCACCTTTTCTATCCAGAACGAGCACACCTGCAGAGCTGTATGCAGAGGCCTCTGGGTTACCTGGTCTGTCTGCAGACCTGCACCGAGGACCTGACAGAGGTTTCTGTCTCCTGATAGTCTTTGCTGTGAGAAGGTGAGTTCTGCTGTGTTCTGTTAACTGGAATTTAATGATAAGTTTAAGCAAATTATTGAAACAAACCAACTATGTTTGGATTTTTCTTCAGATTGGTGGGATGGGAGCTAACAAACATCTGGAGACATTTTACGAGTGGACGGTTAAACTGAGCAGGAGATGATAAAGCTGTTCGGTGACCCCATGGATCCACGAGATGAAGACAAAAATCCACTCTTTATTTTATTTATTTTATCTTTGCTCTTGTTTTAGACGTGTGGAGGAGATAATGGACTCGAGAGGGTACTTGGTGTTCTGTGAAAACAAAGAGGGAAAATAAAAAGAAATCTTTAAAGTTTGTTTTTGTGTTATTGTCTGTGTGGCTCATGTAACTAGGTACTCAGTACTTTACTTTAAGTACACAAACTAAGTTAATTTAAAATCATCAGCCTTCACCCTCCACTGGAAAAATACAGGTAAGAAATGGGGGTACAGAAAGCAAAATTAAGCAATTACTAATTCAGCATAGTCTCCATAACTTCTGTTCTGTTTAACTTTGTCCGTCTCGTCTGTTGTTTTTATTTTATTTGTGTTTTTAATTTCTCTGTAAAGTGTCCTTGAGTGTTCAGAAAGGTACTTTTAAATAAAATGTATCATTATTATTATTAATAAATGACTTATTAGATGTCAGAATTGCAAACAGACACAAGGTAGCCTGTGCCAAAGATTTGTTAATCAATATGTAAATGAGTCCAAAACTGCAGGAGGCCATATTTTCAATGATAAAAAATAGTATAAAAGAAGAGAACAGCATCATGTCAGCACACATATTAAGGTGTTTTCACAGAGAGTTACTGTTTAAACAAATTTATATTGCAAACTAAACTAAAAGCTGTCCATTTTACTGATTAAATCAAAATACTGGACTAAAATAATTCAAAGTTTAAGGCAGGGGTGGGCAACTTTAGTTACCAAGAGGGCCACATAAAACCATTTCTCCCAGCCTGAGGGCCACATTGTTACAAATTTTCAGAAACTCTCTGAAATGAAAAAGAATGTTGGATAAGGAACAAATGAGGATATAAATTTGTCATAAAATTAGAAAAACCAATATTCATATATTACAACATAAATAAAAGTTATTATGCATAATCAAATGAACTTGATTTCAAGCAAATTTAGCTAATACTCACTGCATTAAAGCCAAATCAATAACATGTGTTTTTCAAATTTTTAAAGCTCAAACATTTTGCTGTACTATATTTTTTAAATATAGTATTGAGTAATATTTGATATAATGTTAAAGGCTTTATGAAAGAGATTTAGACAAGGTTGTAAATAACTCAAATAAGGTTATATAGAATTATTTCTATTGGATATCTGAGTTTTCTTCATATTTACAGCTGCTGGTTTTTGGGAATGAATGGCAGGCCACATTTAGTGACATGGAGGGCTGTATTTGGCCCCCGGGCTGCCACTTACCCATCCCTGGTTTAGGGGGATCATAACAATAGCTGTCCATTTAGTTTGTATTTTTTATCTGTAAAATAACCCTCAGAGTTCTCATCCTGTTTTGTATTTTCTCTTTGTGTTTTGTCTTGATATTTGCATGCGTCTTTTCCCTTAGGGTGAGTATGTATATTTATTTTTTTAAATCTTTTTAATTCAACACATGAAAACACACAAATCATACTTTCATTGTAAACATACATGAAAGCCCCCAAATAAAGTATATTCCCACATGAGCTGAAAAATACGTACTTCCCTGTATAATTGGTTTTATTTTGAAAGGCTTCGAATCATCTTCAGGTCCTGACATTGGTGCAGGTCTACAGCCAGACTGATCTGGATCAACACCTGTCCCTGCATGAGGAGGACCTCAAGGGCCCATGGACCCTCCATCTCTGAGAACATCAGCACGTCGTTTTCATTTTGGCTTTTGTCTAAAATGTTCTTTAGCTTTAATTGACCTTTTTCGGTCGGTTTTTCTTTTATGTTGAAGCTTTGCTGTCTGTAAGTTCCTGCCTGTTCGTCAAATCACTTTGTGAACCTCTGTTTCAAAAGTGCTACATACATTTATTTTATTATCATTATTACCATTATTATTACTATTATTATTATCATTATTATTATCATTAGTATGGCGTTGCTGCTGTACTTGGAGAATTCAGTCCTAGTTTGGTGGCACCATACCAGTGACACGTATCCATGGTTACATGAAGCCCCTCCCCCTTTCACATTTTTCCTCTAGGTGTGAACTGGAGATGACCCTCCTCAGATAAAGGTGTTAACATGGACTTCCTGTCAAAGGGCTAAGGGATTGTGATCGGACCATAGGGTCATGTAACTCATCGCACTCAGGTCCAGGTGAGTCTAAGGGGCGGGGTCATCATGGCGTCCTCCAGCTGCTGGTCTTCTTGTCGTTCCTGCAGCCTCTGCTCCTCCAGCAGGGCCACCAAGGAGTCCCTCTGCTCCACCACCTCCAACATCTCCTGAAGGATCAGGCGCTCCTCCACCAGCTCACACGCCCCCTTCAGGTGGTCTGAGGAAATGCATTTTTAATCATTATACCGCCCCCCTCAGGTGGTCTGAGGAAATGCATTGTGGTCTGAGGAAATGCATTTTAAATCATTATACCGCCCCCTTCAGGTGGTCTGAGGAAATTAATTTTAAATCATTATACCGCCCCCTTCAGGTGGTCTGAGGAGATGCATTTTAAGTCATTATACCGCCCCCTTCAGGTGGTCTGAGGAAATGCATTTTAAATCATTATACTGCCCCCTTCAGGTGGTCTGAGGAAATTAATTTTAAATCATTATACCGCCCCCTTCAGGTGGTCTGAGGAGATGCATTTTAAATCATTATACCGCCCCCTTCAGGTGGTCTGAGGAAATTAATTTTAATCATTATACCGCCCCTTCAGGCAAGTGTATCTTTCTGCGCCTTGCAAGACGGAGGCGTGTCCTGTAGCGTGTCCTGTAGTGGGCGTGTCCTGTAGTGGGTTCTGTCGCGTAGTGGGTGTGTCGTGTAGTGACGTCACTACGTGACAGAACCCACTATACTGTTCTTAAAGAGATATGAGCCCGGGTAGCATTTAAAGTTTGAACGTTCTGTTCTGTTTCTACACTAAATACCGTTTTGCTTGTTGCCTTATAATGAATTGATTTAAAAGCATTGAAATGTTAATATTGTTTGCCTCTGCCACGAAATAATAATAATAATTAAACAACTTGGGACAAGAATTAATGACCTAAAATACATACATACATACATACATATATGTATATATATGTATGTATGTATATTTATATTCAAGGGGAAACTTAGATTTAGGCACTAAAAGAGTGATGGTTAGGTTAAGGGTTAGCAGATGGGTGACGTTAGGTTTAATTTGTGTAAGAGAAACCACAGACCAAACGTTCTTTTCCCTCTTATTTTTCGTCTTCTTCCTTTTTATAAACTTTTAACAGTGTCTCGCGTGGTTTTCCGTGATTTCCGTCTTAGGTAGTGGGCATGTCGTGTAGTCATTGCATCATTACGCGACACGCCCACTACATGACACGCCTCCGTCTTGCGGGCCGCAGACAGACCCTTCTCCCTTCAGGTGGTCGGAGGAGATGCATTTTAAGTCATTATACCGCCCCCTTCAGGTGGTCTGAGGAGATGCATTTTAAATCATTATACCGCCCCTTTCAGATGTTCTAATTTGAATTGATAATGGTTAATAAATGTTGACAGGTTTGTGATCAGAGTAGGTTTGTCCTGAGGTGTTTCGGATGTTTACCGTCCACAGCCATCCTCTCTCGAAGTTCCTGCTGCAAACGACTCTGACGATCTTCCAGCTCCAGCTCACGAGCCCTGACACAGAGACCACAGAGCTGTTTAAGACTAAATTAGCATCAGAAACATCACCCACCTGATTAGTCACACCCACATTTACCGTGCTCCGAATTTAACCAGGAACAATCAGCAAAGGCTAGACCACACCCAGGAACATACCCAACATAATCCAGACCCTACTTCTCAAACCATATCCCAAACAGCCCGCCCCCACATCATCAACCAAACTCTACAATAACCACAGCCCTATCATCACCGCTCTCAGGCTAAGCCACACCCACAAACATGGAGGATTCTCTTCAATAACCACACCCCTATCATTACCACTCCCAGGCTAAGCCACACCCACAAACATGGAGGATTCTCTTCAATAACCACACCCCTATCAGTACCACTCCCAGGCTAAGCCACACCCACAAACATGGAGGATTCTCCTCAAAAATCAAACCCAAGCTTGATAAAAAGGCCAAGCCCCATTTTTATTATCACCACTTTACCTGGCTCCAAACTAAACCCAGCCCTTCATGACCCACATCAGCCCACTCTGCCCTCATACACCTGGACAGGTGTACTCAGAAGTACTCACAGTATGACGAGCTCAGACTCGATCCTGATCAGAGAGTTCTTCTGCTGGACCAGCTGGAACCAGGTCTGCATCAGAGCCGAGTTATCCAGTTTACCTAAACCTACACACGTACATGAATATATTACGCAGGTGAATAAAGAGCATCTCAGGTAGACCAACATGGGGAAGACACAGATATCCACAGTTTATTAAGACTGACTCACACCTGGTTTGAGGTAGACTTACCTTCCAGGTGGAGCTCCATGTCTGGACTGTGGTCTCCATCTCCCCAGTAATCTGAAAGAAAACAGACAAGGCTAGTCTGACACAGGTAACAGGTGAGGACAGTCTGACACAGGTAACAGAGGTAAGGACAGTCTGACACAGGTGTTGAGGACATGAACATAGGTGTTCGTAGTTACCAGCTTCCCCTCTCAGAGCTTTCTCCACCGTCACTCCTCTCTCCTCCAGGTTTCTCTGCTTCTCCTCCACCTGCTGCAGCTGCCTCTGGATCATCTACAACACAGGACACACAGTGTAACACCTGGAGCAGGTAAACATGTTTAAGAGCTTAAACCTAAAGCCTGGTGTTACAACACATGTAACACGAGAAGCAGCTCCAGAACCTGTAACTGTCAGAACAGCTAACACACCTGTAACAGCGAGCACACCTGAAACAGTGAGCACACCTGTAACAGCTCACACACCTGTTACAGTTAACACACCTGGAACAGCTAGCACACCTGTAAAGGCTCACACTCCTGTAACAGCTAACACACCTGTTGCAGCGAGCACACCTGTAACAGCTAACACACCTGTTACAGCGAGCACACCTGGAACAGCTCACACACCTGTTACAGTTAACACACCTGTAACAGCTAACATCACAGCCTCAGGTCCAGACTGAGGGAACACCTGTCCCAGGTACCTACGGTCCTGATCTGAGGCTGTGTAGACCCACACTGACTTTGGGCCGCCGGGGGCCCTCAGGTGAGCGCACCTGTGCTCTGTGGAGCCTCTTCAGCTCTTCCTGTTTGGCGGTGCGACGTGCTGCTCGTTGGACCCGTCGAGGGATTTTGGTATCCTGATGGTCGTGGTAGTCCGTGCCCCGGTGGAACATGGTCTCCGACATGCTCAGACTCGACTGCTCCTTCGGCTCCACCAGCACGCCGACCACCTCGGTCTCACAGGACGACCTGTCAGGGTCACGCTGGGGGGCGGGGCTTCTCTTAGGACGTCTCTGAAACACAGAGGTCAAAGGTCAAACATGGAAGTATGAACACCTGGGACCAAGCAGGAGGTTCATCCAGGATAAGAAGCTAAGCAGATGGGGCGCTGATGGACCAGCGGTTAGGGTGGCCAGCAGAGCCAAAGACTGCAAGTCCCACCTGTGACCTTTGACATTAGAGACCTGTGCCCACAGGTGATGTAAGGTAAAGGGATCACGGATCAAGAAGAAGATGCATTCATGATAAACCAGGACCAAAAACACATTTCAGGAGCCCAAAGCCCTGCACTCCTGTGACATCACCAAACACGAAGACTATTGCAACTACGAGAACTATCAGGACCACCACAGTGCGTTACCAAGTCTGTTACCTTGATGGCGTACGCTCGCTTGAAGGCGAGAGCATGAGGGACGTACGCTGGCTGCAGACACAAAGACAGACAGAGTCAGGCAGTTCAACTCTGACCTACAGCTGTGAGCACTCAGCAGGCTTTAACTCAGCTTTACCTGCACAGGTGCTAACAGTGAGACACAACAGGAGGTAAGGGCAAGTTCAAGTCTACGGGTCAGGAGAAGGGTCCAGCTGCAGCTTCGCAGGCAGCAGTCTCACGGCTGCAGTCTCACGGCGCTCAGTTGCACATGCACAGAGACGGTTAAAACTAACCTGTGCCCCTGGGATTCATCATCTGGTGGGATAGGGGTCCCTACCCCTGCCCCATCCCTTACCCTAAACTTAACCTTAGCTTTAAGAACTTACCTGAATCTAAGTTTAAACAAATACACGTCTATCCGTATTTCAGCGGTCCTGCAAAGACAACTCCAATTCACTGGGTGGCACTGTTGCGAAAAACTTACATCCTGGACTGCATCAAGTGTCGCCGCCATATTGGATGGGTTTCTTCACTCCGGTCTAGCACCAGAAACAAGTGGAGTGAACACATTTATGCTCGTATTTTGTGCAGTGTAAAGTGACAGTAAAGAGCGAAATATTGAAAGCAGGTGACTTTTTTTAGTTTTATTCCAACACAGCTGAGTAAAAACGTATTTAAAGTTTAATACGCATGTCAGAGCTATTGAGGCAAGTCCGTATTTACACTGCACATGTGCGACTGAGCGCCGTGAGACTGCAGCCATGAGACTGCTGCCTGCAAAGCTGCAGCTGGATACTATTGGGTCTCTGAGGTCCACACTGGTCCAGTCGAGTCCATGTGAGGTTTGGCTCCTATGTTCAGGTCTGGACCTGAAGAGGGGGACCTGGTTCAGACATAAGAGTCCTGTCTCAGCTTGAGTCATCACCTGACTTTACCTGCACAGGCATGAGCAGGTTTCAGCCAGACTTTACCCTGTCACTCGTTTAGTGTTTCAGGTCAGGTCCAGGTCCAGGTCTCCACTCTGAGTCAGTCAGATTAATAGACCATGTTTCAGCTTCTACGTTTCTAACATCTACAGGCAGTCTAACACTCTGATTTCCTACTGTACAGGGGTCCTAGAATGCAGCAGCAGGTACCTGAGGGTCGTTCTTGTCATTTAAGGTGATCTTCTGAATCTCAGCACTGAGGTCCATCAGCTCCAGACGCAGCTTCAAACACAACAACACAAACATCAGTCAGTCAATGAGGCCGAGGCTCACCTGGATCAGATAAACTAAGGCCAACCTGGACTGAGCCGGACTGTCACCTGGACCAGGTAACCTGAGGCTCACCTGGACTGAGCCGGACTGTCACCTGGATCAGGTAAACTGAGGCTGACCTGGACTGAGCCAGACTGTCAGATGGACCAGTTAACCTGAGGCTCACCTGGACTGAGCCGGACTGTCACCTGGATCAGGTAACTGAGGCTCACCTGGACTGAGCCAGACTGTCACCTGGATCAGGTAACTGAGGCTCACCTGGACTGAGCCAGACTGTCACCTGGATCAGGTAACTGAGGCTCACCTGGGCTGAACCAGACTGTCACCTGGATCAGGTAGACTGAGTCTAACAGCTCGTGGCTACAGCCTGGTCTTTTAATGTCACTAGCATGGCAAAGGAAGTGACCGTATTTGGACAAAAGGATGGAGCAGGTCAAAGAGAATACACTGGTGATGTCAGAGCTGGTGATGTCAGAGCTGATGATGTAATAGCTGGTGATGTCACAGCTGATGATGTCACAGCAGATGAAGTAATAGCTGGTGTTGTCACAGCCGATGATGTTACAGCTGCTGTGGTTAAAGCGAATGTTCGTGTGTGCGTGTCCTCACCTGGTTCTGAGGTGTCAGTGAACGCAGCAGTTCAGACGACGACTCCTCCATCAGACATCCTCTCATACCTGCACAAACAGGAAGTGACATCATGACATCATTACCACTACTGTCCCACATAGGGTAGTCTTTGTTTAAGACTCACCTGTAGCTCTTCTCCTATTGGTTGTCCCTTTCTCTGTCTTCTCTGCAGGTAAAGTCCCGCCCACCTTCTTCTTCTCTTTTTTGTTCCCAGTGAACATGGCCTTCCACAGAGCTCTGGCCCCGCCCCCTTCAAACTCCAAACTTGCAGTGGGCGGAGCTTCTTTCAGTCCCTTTAGCTGTTGGATGAAGACCCCACCCCCTACCTGCAGGTGGGGAGGGAGGAGTCGAGGGGGGAGGGTGTGGGCTCCTTGGCGTCTCCTCCTTCTTCTTGTTACATCAGGCTCTGTCTCTTCCTCCAACTCCAGGTTATCGTCCATAAGCTCCGCTTCTCGTAATGAAGGCACCTCAGGGTTGATGTCATCAAATGAGCTCCGGCCCTTACCTGGGAAAGAAGTGGTTGTCTTCTTTGTGGAGGTTTCCACAACAACCACAGGTGAGATCATTGTGGGCGTGGCCGATTCCCTGTCACTGTTGGTGGATTCAGGTGTGGTCACGAATGAGGCTGTGGATGGCGTGAAATTCAGGGGGCGGGGCTCAGAGTACAGGAAGGTGGAGCTGATGACAGGCATCTGAATGGAGGCGGAGTCAGGCACTACAGGTGTATCAGAGTGAATGATGTCACTTCCTGTTTCAGAGGCGATGAGTCTAGAAAAGTCCTCGTCTGAAGAGGGGCGGGGCATTGGAAAACATTTAAACAAATCAGTTCATGTTTCAAATCAGAGTGCAATTCAAGAACAATGAAAAACAGCATCAGGTCAACCCTTTCACACTCGAAACCCTGAAATCTCCTGGAAAATAAGAGTCCATGTGGGCATGCGGCCATTTTTAGGTTCAAGCCCCGGTATGTATATATATATATATTTGAATGTATTATATAAATGCATGTTGGTCTGCAGCTCTTCATAGTTTGTATTATGTTTTTAGTTATGTTTTCAGTTATATATAGTTAATATCTTGTAAGAGAGGAGCAGACTCTATTCACGTTTGAGAAGTTTTTTGTTTTTTTTATTGAATGGCAGAATAATAAAGTCTTAAACTAAACTACATTTAATCAAAGTGATTAAAATAAAACTGTTTGATACCTTCCTCTATCAGGGCACTCACAGCTGAGCGTCTCTCCATTTCCAAGGGGCAGTATTCACCCTCTACCAGCAGGGGGAGCCATCACAACACAAAAACACAACAATACAACACATCAATCTACAAAACAAAAGCACAACAAATCACACTACAACACAACAACACAGCAACAAAACAAAACATCATACTACAACAAAAAAACACTTCAACAAAACAACACATCACACCACAACACAATAAAACATAAAAACACAACAACAAATCACACAACACAACAACACTTCACACTACAACACAATTACACAACAAAACAACACATCACACTACAACACAATAACAAAAACACTACAACATATCAAACTACAACACAATAACACAACACAAAACACAACAACACAAAAACACAACAACAAAACAACACATCACACTACAACACAATAACACAGCACAACAACACTACAACAAAACAACACATCACACTATAACACAACAACAAAACAGCATCACAACGCAATAACACAACAATACAACAAACATCAACACGATAACACATTAAGCAGCAACACAATAACATACAACACAAAATGGTAGCTTCACAGGATAAAAGAATAACCTGAAAGCCAGAGAAGGAACAAAAATGATCATCTCACCATCACTGGACTCCATCTCAACATCTCCATCATCTCCATCATCTCCATCATCTCCATCATCTTCATCATCTTCATCATCTTCATCATCTTCCTCTCCTCCATTTTCCTCCACCTCATTATCTTCATCCTCCTCTTCATGGTGTCTCAGATGGAAAGTTTCCCTCCATGAAGTTCCACCATCCTCCTTCTTCATCTCAGGGTCAGACTCTGAGCTGAAACAGACAGGACAGAGATTAACAGAGGACAGACGAGGCCCCGGGGCCCACCTTTGACCCTGGGCCCACCTTTGTGTCACTCTCACCTTGACTGCAGTTCCAGGTTGAAGCGGTTCAGCGCCTCCTCAGAGATCCTCTCAGGCTCCTCCTCCTCTTCAGGCTCCTCCCCCTCCTCCAGAGGCCCTGCCCCCTTGGTGGAGCTGCGGCGGGGGTAGTTCTCCAGCTCGATCCTCTCGGGCGTGGCAGTCTTCACAGACGCCACTGCGCACAAGCCCACACGGCCGCGCACACACACAGACACACACAGAAACACACACACACTAAAGCCCACAGTGACGCCGTTTAAGGAGCGTGCTCAGTACAAACGCCTGACAACAACCACCTAGGCAAACGCAGCTCACCTGAGGAACGCCGGCGAGCAGCGGAGACCAGAGAGCCTGCTGGTGAGGGGGAGGGGGCGGAGCTAAGAGACACCTGGTTATAAAACAAACACACAGGTGATAACTGCCAATCAGGTGGATGGATTATTGACTATTTTGGTTCAGTGTGGTTGATCCTTCATCCTTTATCCATCCATCCATCCATCCATCCATCCATCTATCCATCCATCCATCCATCCATCATCCTTTATTCGGCAACCATATTAAGCATTGAAGCATATCTGTGTATCATTTAGTCAGTCTTTAAAATTTTAAATACATTTGTCTCACTGTATAACCTGTTCTCTTCTAAATTTATCAGCAAGACAAACAACACCAATAACAAAAACACCACCAATAAAACAACACCACTAACAGCACCGAAAACAAGAACATAACCAATAATAACAACACACCAACAACAAAAACACCACCACCATCAACACCAACACTAACACACCAATAGCAATACCAACACACCAACAACAATGCCAACCACATCACCACCAACAACAACACTTATTCACCAACAGCAATGCAAACCACAACACCACACATCACAACTAAACCAACACCTCCAACAACAGCAACACGCCAACAACTTAAACAACACTACTAACAACAGCAACACAGCAACAACTTAAACAACACCACTAACAACAGCAACACACCACAACAAATACAACACCACTTACAAGAGCAACACACCAACAACTTAAACAATGCCGCTAACAACCGCAACACACCAATTACTCAAACAACCACCTAGGCAACAACAACACACCAACATCTGAACCAACACCACTAACAACAAGTACCGCACCAACTAAAAAAACAACACCACTAACAACAGCAACACACCAACAACAAAAACAACACTAACAACAGCAACACACCAACAACAAAAACCACACCACTAACAGCAACACACCAACAACTAAAAAAACACCACTAACAACAGCAACACACCACAACAAAAACAACACCCCTTACAGCAGCAACACACCAACAACAAATACAACACCACTAACAACAGCAACACACTAACAACAGCAACACACCACAACAAAAACAACACCACTAACAACAGCATCACACCAACAACAAAAACACCACTTACAGCAGCAACACACCAACAACAAAAACAACAGCAACAACAGCAACAACACACCAACAACAAAAACAACACCCCTAACAACAGCAACACACCAACAACAAAAACACCACTAACAACAGCAACACACCACAACAAATACAACACAGCATACAACAGCATTACACCAACAACTTGAACACCACTAACAACAGCAACACACCAACAACATAAACAACACCACTAACAACAGCAACATACCACCAACTGAAACAATACCACTAACAACAGCAACACATAAACAACTAAAACACCACCACTTACATTAGCAACACACCAACAACTAAAAGAACACCACCAAACATAACGGAAAGTGGTCAGAGCTCCTCATGGATGTCGATGGTGTTTGTCAGGCCCTTTTTTCACAAAAATGTCCATAAACAGAATTAAAAAAGAATAAATTGATAATTCCACAGAACATTACCGAGTACATCGTAGTAAAGTTTTGTAGTTTCAGATGCTAACAGGCGAAAAGACAGACACACAAGAAAACTTTACTAAAATGAAACATTTATTCTTCTGAAACAAAGACGTTCATATAAGTAAAAGATGAATATGTTTCCTTACTGTAGATGTTTGAAGTGAAGCAGATCGTTCTGGCCTCCTCCTCATCGACATCGCGTTAACATCAGAGTCAGAGTGCTGCATGCAGAAAAAACGACCTGGAATACAGAATAAAAAATATTTAATATTTATTAATAATCAAAGATATTAAAACAATAAAACATCAGAGCCAGGAGTTTTTAGGGTGGGGGTTTAAAACCTTTGGATGAAAAATAAAGAAGACAGCATGTTGACCTTAATAATGAACTACTATGATGGAAATCCTCTTTCAGACTTTGCCAGTCCAAACAAAACTGAAATCTGTTCAATAGTTTAACTTATCAAAGGAAGCAATGACTGACCTTTACTATCAAGAGGTAAATGATATTTCATAAACAATTATTCATGTCCATGACGCATTTATGTATTTATTGTTTTTACTTGTTTAATGTACACATTTAAATATCTTGATTGTAAGTTCACAATTTTGAAAATTCATTAAAGTATTTTTGTTAAAAATAAGCTATTTTTTAACATTATTTAACAGTAAGTTTAAATATATCCAATATTTTGTAAAATAATGCTAAATATTTTTTGAAACAGCAATTTTACCTTAACTTTAGACCCAAACATTGGCAATGTTTCTTATTATCCAAGTATTTTTACATTTTGTCCATTAACACAGCTAATTTTATTCTTTATTAATGAAATGATCTTCACAATTCAGTTCCAGCTCAGAATAAATCAAAAAACATTTCCTCCAGAGACTTCTATAGAGAAAATTTTTAGTAAAAAGTCAAAGCAAAATTAAAACTGATTACTTAACTTGACATTTCTGAAGTAAAAGAACTATATTTACAAAAACAATATCATCCTACCTGCAAACATTTGAAATTCAAGCTAAACCAACAGCCTGTGCACATAAAATCAATCAACCGATCGATCAAGACAGTAAACCTGAGCTGCAGTTATTCACACATGAAGACTTTAATCACTTCAAACAGACAAACCATGCCAACCACACTTGAGACACTTGGTTCACCTGAGCCTGCTTAAACCTGCAGGGTTAACCCCCTCTGCTGCACCTGAGTGACGTGTCCCTATAAACCTTCACAGAAATATTAGTAATCAGATGATCAGAGACAGAGGCCAAAGGTCACACAGGAGTTCAGCCCAACACCCTAACCTCAAAACCTGATGACGAGGGTCCGCAGACTTACCTGTGACGGGGTCAAAGGTGTAGTCAGCCAGCCTGAGGGCGGAGCTACAGGTGAAACACTGAAAACAGCTGCGATGGAAAAACAGTCCCTCTGCACTGAGGCGCTCCATCAGATAGACCCGGTGTTTACAGAAGAAACAGCAGGCCGACGACTGACAGACAGACAGGCAGACGGTTAGAGAGACAGACAGAAAGAGAGACAGACAGGCAGGCAGACAGACAGACAGGCAGAGAGGCAGACAATTAGAGAGATAGACAGGCAGCTAGACAGATAGATACAGAGACAGACAGGCAGACAGACAGAGAGACAGACAGACAGACAGTTAGAGAGACTGACAGGTGGACAGTTAAAGAGACAGACAGACAGAAAGGCAGACAGTTGGAGAGACAGACACACAGACAGTTAGAGAGACACACAGACTGACAGACAGACAGCTAGAGAGACAGACAGGCAGACAGACAGACAGACATTTAGAGAGACAGACAGGCAGACAGACAGAGAGACAGACAGGCAGAAAGACAGACAGACAGACATGCAGACAGGCAGTCAGATGGACAGACAGACAGACAGATGGACAGACTGACAGATTTGCAGACAGGCAGTCAGATGGACAGAGTAATGAGTCGTCAGATAGACAGAAAGGTTGTGGTTAATTCCTTACCAGGTTCCCTTCCTCCCCACCCTGAATCCGATTGGTTATCTGCTCAGCCAATGAGCTCACTCCCTCAGTGTACATCTGCAGACACTTCAGACAGATGGACAGACCAACCAGCAGTCAAAATTATGATTACAGTTTTCCTACAAGATCTTTAATTCAGAGTCTTTTTTATTACCATATAAACCAGTTTAAACCAGCCTAAACATTTATAAAGCAGTTAACACCAGTCTAAACATACATTTTTCAACCAACCTAAACATATATAAACCAGTTTACACCAGTCAAAACACGTATAAACCAGTTTGAACCAGTCTAAACATATCTAAGCCAGTTTAAACCACTCTGAACTAGTGTAGACTATTTTATGTTAATCAAACAAGTATACATAGATTAAAACCAAAACAAACCAGTTTAAGGTAGTTTAATCCAGTTCATACATGTGTTGTTATTCCAAACAATTAAGAAACTGTTCAAATTACTTACAACCAGTTCATACATGTAAATCCATACGAAACCAGTATAAATCAGCTTAACCCAATTCAAACATAAATGAAGCACTTTAAGGCCCTTATCACAATTTAGACATGCATAAACCAGTTACAATAAAACCAGTTTGTATCAATACAAACCAATTCAACCATGTAGAAACCAGTCTAAGTATTAACCAGCCAAAACCTGAACCAGAAAAATTGTTTAAACCAGATGAAGAGTTATTTCATCCAACACAACCATTTATAAACCACTGCAGGCCAATAAAACATTTACAAACAGATTCATATCAGTTCAAATGCCAAACCAGTATACTGCAGAAAAAAAAAAAAAACACCTTACCATCATGGTTGTCACACCAACATTCCACTAACTAACAGACTGAACCACAGAGTTGACTTCTATTCTGACCTGACAGAGACTGTCATGGACTGGAACCAAGGAAAATAAGTGATGGAGCAAAGGACTAAAGTTTGAGAAATCAGGAGGACGACAGCAGGGTGAAGACACAAGGACGACTGGAACAGCCAGATGACATCAGGAGAAGTTCGGGGTCAATAGGATGACTGTAGACGAAGATCACAAGGACGACTGTAGACTAAAGTCACGAGGACTACTGTAGACTAAAGCCATGAGGACGACTGCAGTCTAAAGTCACAAGGATGACTGTACACTAAAGTCACCAGTACGACTGTAGACTAAAGCCATGAGGACGACTGTAATCTAAAGTCACAAGGATGACTGTACCCTTAAGTCACCAGTACGACTGTAGACTAAAGTCACGATGACGACTGTATCTGAAAGTCATGAGGATGATTGTAGACTTAAGTCACAAGGACTTCTGTAGCCGCAAGTAATGAGAATGACTGTAGACTAAAGTAATGACGCCAGCTGTAGACTAAAGTCACAATGACAACTGAAGTTGAAAGTCACGAGGACGACTGTACACAAAAGTCACATTGACGACTGTAGACTAAAGTCATGATGACGACTGTAGACTAAAGTCACAATGGTGATTGTAGACTAAAGTCACAAGGATGACTGCAGACTAAAGTCACATGGACGACTGTAGATTAAAGCCACGGGGACGACTGTAATCTTAAGTCTCAAGGACGACTGCAGTCTAAAGTAACAAGGATGACTGTAGACTAAAGTCACCAGTACAACTGTAGACTAAAGTCACAATGATGATTGTAGACTAAAGTCACAAGGACGACTGCAGACTAAAGTCACGAGGACGACTGCAGTCTAAAGTCACAAGGACGACTGTAGCTGAAAGTCACGAGGATGACTGTAGACCAAAGTCCTGACAACAACTGTAGACCATCTGTAGACTAAAGACACAAGGACGACTGTAGATTAAAGCCATGAGGACGACTGTAATCTTAAGTCACCAGTACGACTGTAGACTAAAGTTACATGGATGACTGTAGACTAAAGCCATGACAACAACTGTAGACTAAAGTCATGATGACGACTGTAGACTAAAGTCACAATGGTGATTGTAGACTAAAGCCATGAGGACGACTGTAGACTAAAGTCATGATGACACCTGTAGACTAAAGTCACAAGGACGACTGTAGACTAAAGTCATGAGGACGACTGTAATCTAAAGTCACAAGCATGACTGTCGACTAAAGTCACGATGATGATTGTAGACTTAAGTCACAATGACGACAGTAGACCTAAGTCACGATAACGACTGTAGCTGAAAGTAATGAGAATGACGGTAGACTAAAGTCACGATGCCAGCTGTAGACAAAAGTCACAATGACAACTGTAGTTGAAAGTCACAAGGACGACTGTAGCCTAAAGTCATGACGACGACTGCAGCTGAAAGTCATGATGATGACTGTAGCCTAAAGTTACAGGGACAACTGTAGCCTAAAGTTACAGGGACAACTGTAGCCTTAAGTCATGTGGATGACTGAAGACTAAGGTCACAAGGACGACTGTAGCCAGAGGTCACAGGGATGACTGTAGACTGGAGTCAGGATGAGGACTGTAGCATAAAATCATGATAACGACTGTAGACTAAAGTCACGAGGATGACTGTAGACTAAAGTCACGAGGACGACTGTAGACTAAAGTCACGACGACAACTGCAGACTAAAGTCACGAGGATGACAGTAGACTAAAGTCACGAGGACGACTGTAGACTAAAGTCACGAGGATGACTGTAGACTAAAGTCACGAGGACGACTGTAGACTAAAGTCACGAGGATGACAGTAGACTAAATTCACGGGACGACTGTAGACTAAAGTCACGAGGATGACAGAAGACTCAAGTCACGAGGATGACAGTAGACTAAAGTCATGAGGACGGCTGTAGACTAATGTCATGAGGATGACTGTAGACTAAAGTCACGAGGATGACTGTAGACTAAAGTCACGAGGATGACTGTAGACTAAAGTCACGGGACGACTGTAGTCTGAAGACATTGGGACATGGGACTAGTTCTTGTTCAGCTCAGGTATACTACCTTCTCGTCTCCACTGAGTGCAGATTGAGACCTGACCTTCTCCTTGAATCTGAAGCTCATCTGCTCCTGCTGGAAGGTCCTTTTCCTCTGGCAGGAGCAGCGTTTCCATGGGGACAAACAACATTTTCATTTGAAGCTGTTTGCTTTGTTTCAGTCACAATCAGCTTTTCTTCTGCCTCTACTGACTGCTCTCTAACTACCACTGGTTACCGGTCTCCATGATGACGATCGGACTGAAGCTGCATCAGGGGAGCGTTGGAGAGACTCTGGGGGGGACGAGGAGCTGGATTGAGGCTCCCCCTGGTGGCAACACACGAAGTGAAACAAACAAATAAGAAAATATAAATGCTTTTAATAACCAGCCCTCAGGTCCTGAAACCTTCACCATGGTCTTTATCTACAGGACGAAACTTCATTAGATCATCAGGTCTGACTCAGAGACCAGAGTCTATCTCAAGGTAAGGGAGGTGGGGCTTCTTTGAGGTCAAAGAGGAGAAGTCTGATGGACGTGGGGCTTGTTTGAGGTCTAAGAAAAAAACTCTGATGGGGGCGGGGCTTGTTTGAGGTCAAAGAGGAAAAGTCTGTTCTGGCCGGGGCTTGTTTGAGGTCAAAGAGGATGGGGCGGGACTTGTTTGAGGTCAAATACGAGAACTCTGCTGGGGGCAGGGCTTGTTTGAGGTCAAAGAGGAGAACTCTGCTGGGGCGGGGCTTGTTTGAGCTCAAAGAGGAGAACTCTGCTGGGGGCGGGGCTTGTTTGAGGTCAAAGAGGAGAACTCTGTTGGGGCTGGGCTTGTTTGAGGTCAAAGAGGAGAACCCTAATGGAGGCGGGGCTTGTTTTAGGTCAAAGAGGAGAGGGGCAGGGCTTGTTTGAGGTCAAAGAGGAGAACTCTGCTGGGGGCGGGGCTTGGTTGAGGTCAAAGAGGAGAACTCTGATGGGGGCGGGGCTTGGTTGAGGTCAAAGAGGAGAACTCTGACGAGGGCGGGGCTTGTTTGAGGTCAAAGAGGAGAACTCTGATGGAGGCGGGGCTTGTTTTAGGTCAAAGAGGAGAGGGGCAGGGCTTGTTTGAGGTCAAAGCAGAGAACTCTGATAGAGGCGGGGCTTGTTTAAGGTCAAAGAGGAGAACTCTGTTGAGGTGGGGCTTGTTTGAGGTCAAAGAGGAGAACTCTGATGGAGGTGGGGCTTGTTTTAGGTCAAAGAGGAGAACTCTGATGGAGGCGGGGCTTGTTTTAGGTCAAAGAAGAGAGGGGCAGGGGCAGGGCTTATTTGAGGTCAAAGCGGAGAACTCTGATGGAGGCGGGGCTTGTTTAAGGTCAAAGAGGAGAACTCTGCTGGGGTGGGGCTAGTTTGAGGTCAAAGAGGAAAACTCTGATGGAGGCGGGGCTTGTTTGAGGTCAAATAGGAGAGGGGCAGGGATTGTTTGAGGTCAAAGAGGAGAACTCTGTTGGAGGCGGGGCTTGTTTATTATGTGGGTGGGATGTCGGTGATCTCACCTGGCGTCGTACCACAGCAGCAACAGAAGATGAAGAGGTCTTACAGGATGTGGAGCTTTCGTCCATCTTTGCCTGCAACTGGTTGGCCATTAGACGCACTTTGGAGTGAGTGGCTCCACCCCCTTCATGCACCTGGCTGTCCTCATCCCCATTCAGGTCACATGACTTGAAATCAAACACAAATGAACAACCATGGCAAGATTTTACTGTGGAGAAATTCCTTCATGTTCTTATTCTGATGGACAGAAAACTTTATTTCTGAGGGACAAAAGAAACTCCTGCCTCCATGTTCTTATTCTGACGCTGTGATTTGAACAGGACTGTTGAGACCTGGACAAACCGTCTGCTCCAGACGATCGACAGTCTGATATAAACACTGACACCAGATCTTTGAGACATTGTCCTGAGCTGAGAGGGGAAAACTCACTGACCTCCAGCTGCTCTCTGCTGGTCCTCCTCCGTTTACCCCGATCATCTCTCTGGTCCTGAAGACACCAACACAACAAACAGGCATGATTGATGAGTAAATGAAGAATACCAAGGAGATCATGGCAATAAGATGAAGAATGAGGATCAGTTTGGACCTTTGGGTTCCTCTTCCTGGTCGGGCTCAGTCCCAGTCGGCTGAGCAGCGATGCCGGTGTGAACAGAGCTGATCTGAGGTCAGAGATCTGACTGAGTCCACCTGAAACATCAGCATCCCTTTCACCTTCAACATCTATAAATACATTCAGGGGCCACTTCATGAGACGACATTCATTAAATATGTGAGCATGTTTCCACAGAGCGACCCTGATTGTACCGTAAACCTTCATTTATGAGCTCAGCCTGATTTTCATCAGCGCACGTGTAAAGTCCTCCAGCAGAAGGTGAGGTCAACATGGCGCTGCTCTGCAGGCGACATGGGGGAAGGCTCCTGCTGCTGCACTCTGTTTTCTGGGGATGGGCAGTGTGGGGTGTGCATATGCCTGTAAGTTTTCTATGGTTTTTGGGCAGGTGTTGTGTTTGTCTGCACTGTATCTTGTTTACATTGTATTGTCCAATGTATGTAGCAGCATTGGGGGGGCTGTCCTCCAAGACAAGTTTCTCCCATGGGAGATCAAGTAAATTCAAATTCAAATTCAAGGTAAACCACGTCTCCACAGAGCAAACCAAACTTGTGTCCAAAACTCTGATCATTTAACCCAGAAACACTGAGTGAAGGATTACACTTTTTTTTTTAAATCAAGGAGGAATCTCTGGGGAACAAAAACCTTTAAAGACCAGTGAAGGTCATTCCGGACCACAAAAACAAAAACACAGACTAACACTAACATCAGTGCAGGCCCACCTGTAGGGGGCGCTGTGTCCTTGAGCAGCTGGTAGAACTGTATGAGGTACATGACCATGGAGAGGGAGTCGGGCTCTCCCACCGAGGACATCTCCTCCACTGTCATCAGGGGAGGAATCCCAAACTCTTGCTCGGCCACGTCAAAGCCCAGACCGATGTTTTCTTCAACCAGCGACTCATCCAGAGAGTCAAAGTCACTGAGGAGAGATGAGAGGCGAGTCAGAGAGAGTCAGGCTTCAGGCTACATGTCTCTGTTGAAGACTCGTGTTACATGAGGTCGGGTCTGTATCGATGGATCAGAGCACAAAGGGCCAGGCCGCTCTTCCAGGAAGACGTCAGGTCAGTGACAGCAACGCCACGGTAACCACGAGTCTGCTCCTGACACCAAGTCAACAAATTACTGGACTGAGAGGCGGAGCCTGTGACAGAAGACAAGATGGACCAGTGAGACAACAGGGCGAGGACCAATCAGAGCAGAGGAAGGTCGGGTCAGGCAGGAAGTCTCACTCTGTCTGAAGAGTCCAGGTGTGGGCACGTGGATGACAGCATCATCATTCGCTGGCTGTGTGTTCTCCCCTGTGTCCACCAGGTGTCTCACCTGAAGAAAACACAGACATTACCATGGAGGTCATTGCCCAGAGTGAAGACCTGTTCCTGTTCGTGTCTACCTGTGCAGGTGTGACGGTGTGAGTACTGATGTTCAGGTATCTTGTGGTTGGGTCGATGGTGAACAGGCTGAAGTTCTTCTGAAGGTTTTCCGGGGTGGTCTGAGGGAGTAGACGGTAAACGGTCTCTCTGGAGGACAGATGGGTGGGCAGATGGTTAGAACAGAGTTTGAGAAGGTAAACACGATGGTGATGATGGAGGATCGTAAAAAGCTGACAGAAGCTGCAGAGGACCAGTTTGGATTATGAGGACAATAAACAAGTCTGTTTGTGCCTGATGGCTGTGATTCATTGATAAGTTAACCCAAGAATCACCGGAGAAACATCGAGTCTGCTGACATCAAATCAAATCAAATGGAACTGAAACAGAATCAAACTGGTGATTAAACAACTGCAGCAAAATTCAAGTGTTGTGTGAATAATTGCACTTGAATTATCAGCTGAATAACTGTAATCAAACCAAATTGTCAACTGAATTATTGCAAGTGTGTTAAAACTGTTGACTGGACAAAATGCCATGTAATCATGAGACCAGTGAAGAAGCACAGCTCTGATAAATAATCAGTTTTCTTGTGGTACAGTCTGCACTGACTTCAAATCAACGTTTCTGTAATTGAATTTAGCACTGCTGTGTTTTTGTGTTTAGATCCAAATGTTGGAGTCATCTTAACTTCTGATGTGAAATGTTGAGAATCCACCCTTTAAAGCTAGGGTCTGCGATTTGATTTAGATACACTTTTTTTAATTCTCGTTAAAATGGTCTTTATGACCCGATGGTAATGAACTCATAATGTGTTCTTAAAACAGAGTGAAAAATATCAGCTATCTATAGCAGGAGTAAAACTGGGAAAGCACCAAGCAATAATCATGCCGGGACTCCTGTTTTTAAACCAATCAAATCCCGTCGCCATTCTGCTCGCGTACTGCGCGTGCATTTTCCTGGCGTGCACAGACTCGGTGCGCGAGCCGAGCTCATACATATCAGAGTCCGCTGGAGAAAGCTTATCTTTCAATTTTTGTCTTTGAAAATAAGGGAAGCCCGCCGTGAGCTGTCCCACAACCCCAACCAAGCTCCAGTATCCCTCACGTTTTAAGACAGATGTACAAGAAATCTAAAATAAATACTTTGTTTTTCTAAGTTTGTTCTGCTGCTCTAATCTCGCGATAGCTGCCACCCCAGGCCACTGCAGGTGGACGTTCTCGTGAGGCTTTTTCTTCTTCTTCAGTTTTACTGCGGTTGGCATCCATCATTTTGGAGCATTACCGCCTCCTTCAGTCTAGAGACAGAGTTCAGTTTGGAGAGGCAGAGGAATGTTTTTATTATTATATCGTCACACGGGAGACTTACCGGGGAATACTGATACAGGAGGACGGCGGGAAAGAGGAGAAAATACAGAAAATACAGTAGTTTCGTGGCCAAAATGGGAGATTTGACAGCTATGTGGAGAATGGCAGAGGAACTACCTATACCCTGATCAACATCGGTTGTGAGTACTAACTAACTTTACATGTTTGTTTGGTGCTTTCTTACTGCTGACAGAGACATGACTTGGTGTAATGTAAAACAAACACGTTGTGCTGAGGGTTTGGAGTTGAATCAGTCTTCTGGATATATCAGCCGCGCGCGTGCATGTGAGCGGGGGCGGGCAGTTAGGCAGAGCCCTGAGGAGATGCTACTTTCAAATTCATGCTAGTTTTCCAAAATCGCCGGCCCCAGCTTTAACAGTGAAAATTAAAAGTCCATCCCAGCTGTACACCCTTTTCTGACCTTCGTCACAGAATCATTTGGGGTCAAAACAAAGCCAAAGTGGAGGCAAACACCCCCAAAGGCGCAGGAGTCTAAGATGGGGTCTCAATGTGTTGAAGGGGAACTTTAACCACCGAAAGACAAACAAATATCAAACTGGGCTGCCCAGACCAGCTCCTGGTCATTAGGTGAACCTCTTACAGTCTAAGCCTGGGTCCATGGTCCCTGGTTTTTTGCTCTGGCAGTATCATCTTCACCGAGCAGTCCAGAGCTTTTAAACCTGAGTTTCCTGAGCAGAACACCTTCAGAGTCAGCTGATTCTGTCACTGTGCTCTCACTCATAAACACCTTCAACTTTTGGAACAGTGCCACTCTGGTCATTGTCACATCTCCCTCCTCAACCAATCAAGACAAGAAGAGCGAGATCTCTAATGCTTAAAACAATTCCTGCAGAGGGGAAAATGATGAGACTGGATTTCCCAGGGAACTGTTTCCTGGTCTACAGCTGCTGCTCTCACAGATGGTTTTACTTCTGTAAGTAGGGAAACCTCATGGAGGTGGTTTGAGGCCCACAACACTGTCCCGGTGCCTTTGGGTTATCGGTCATAGCTACAGGCTGGTTCTTCAGCTGAGTATTAAAGTCAAAGCCGTGGCAGTCGAGTGTGAAGAATTAATATTTTTCAGCCCATCCGAGCACAGCATGGCCACACTGACTATCTCACCTTTCTGCTAACACTTCCAGAGGAGCTCCGCCCTGAGACCAGCTCCTGATCATCCACGCTGAATCCAGCGCTGCCAGAAAACCCCGGGCGATTCCTGTACCCATGGGCCAGAAGGGCTGCCAATGCACAGGACACAAAAGGGACAGTTTCAAACAAATGAAAAAAGGAGACTCGTCCCACCTGTCCAGCTTCCTGTCTCACCTCCAGCAGGCTGTCCCCGACCAGCGTGACCAGCAGCCGGTGTCCGTGGCGTTGGCGGATCATAGCGGCGTTCTCTGAGGCGTACATACAGGTGAAGTCAAACATGGCGACGTCAGGCTGGCCGTAGTGATTCATGGCAAAGTCCAGAGACGGTAGCTGATGATTGGTGGAGAAGTCTGCAGCCGCTCGAGCGTACCCCTGCAATGCATGTTGGTCCACGTTACCCCGGGAGAGGAGCTGCTCGGTGTCTGCAAAGTCCTGAAGGAGAGACGATGGACAAGGGCACAAGATAATCTGAGACTTATCTTCAGAACTGCATTCACCTGGAAAGGTGTGTGATGTCTTGACGTGTCTCCAGGTGTGTGCTTACCTGCAGAATGACTCCTTTGTCGAGCAGACTTTGTTTCTTGGCCGTCATAACGAAGTAATGAGTGTCGTCTTTGTAGTAGACGATGTTCTCCAAGTCGATCCCTGACACCACAGAGATGTTTAACTGTTACTATCACGGCCTCACACCATGAAGACGTCTCCTACTTTCATCTTTGTGTTACCAACCAGTTTCCTGTCGCAGTTCCTGGAAGAATCTCTGGTTAAAGATGAAAGCCACGCCGCTGATCTCCTCAACTTTGGCCTCAGCTGTTGTGTTCCTGTTCTTAAAGTTTGCTGTGATGGCAATCGCCAACTTTCCTCTGAACTCTTTACGCCTGAAACCTGAAACAAGCCATTGAACAGAGAGAAGGTCAGCACACTCCTGAAGGTGTGAGGTTTGAAAATAGAGGGTCGTCGTGACAGGAGGCCGTCAGTAACCATGAGTGTTAGTCAGAGGAGACATCAGAGGAGATATCAGAGGAAACATCAGAGGATGCATCAGTCAGAGGAGACATCAGTCAGAGGAAACATCAGAGGAAACATCAGAGGAAGTATCACCTGGTAGGGTGTTCCTGCGCCCGTCTGCTCCAACGATGACGTCAAACTGGAGTTGGTTCAGAGGACTGGAGCGAGGACTGACCTCCATCCTCCAGCCACACTCTGATGGACAGACAGAAGGATAGACGGACGGTTACACCACAAGACAGACTGACCTCTGACCTCCACCAGAACCCAAACTGAAGCTGACTGTTCACATGGACCTCAGAGTCCTGCTGTTTTAAAAACACTAACCCTAACAGGACCTACCAGACATCACCTGAACCAATCAGACCCAGAGATCCCAGACCAGGACACAGGTGTTTATGAACAGGTAAACTGACCTTAACCCCCACGTCCTGAAGGTCATGGACCAGGATCATGCTCAAAACTACAGTACACATATTCACAGCAAATTTGAGGACATCAAAAAGAACAGCAGATGACATCATGATTAAGCTCCGCCCTCACTGTTGGTGCGTTGGTCAGCCGGCGGCTCCAGCAACTTCCTGAACTCCACGTTGACATGCACCTCCACCCCGAGCAGCAGGGCCACCTTCAGCAGCACCAGCTGCAGCTGACGGATACCTGCAGGAGACAGCAGCTGATTGGACGATGGAGACAGAGACGAAGTCAGAAAACCTAAAAACAACCTGAGGCTGGATTAACCACTGCTGTCATTCTTGGTAAGGTTGGAAAAGAGATCTACTGATCTCAATGGGACTCACCTGGTTAAATAAAGAAATAAAATAAACACTAACGTGTGTCAGTGCTGCCCACATGTGTGTCAGCCCTGCTCACAGGTGTGTCAGTGCTGCTAAGAGGTGTGTCAGCCCTGCTGAAAGGTGTGTCAGCCCTGCTGAAAGGTGTGTCAGCGCTGCCCACAGGAATGTCAGCCCTGCTCACAGGTGTGTCAGTGGTGCTCACAGGTGTGTCAGCCCTGCTCACAGGTGTGCCAGCCCTCCTCACAGGTGTGTCAGCCCTGCTCACAGGTGTGTCAGCCCTGTGTCAGCCCTGCTCACAGGTGTGTCAGAGCTGCCCACAGGTGTGTCAGCCCTGCCCACAGGTGTGTCAGCCCTGCCCACAGGTGTGTCAGCCCTGCTCACAGGTGTGTCAACCCTACTCACAGGTGTGTCAACCCTACTCACAGGTGTGTCAGCGCTGCCCACAGGTGTGTCAGCCCTGCCCACAGGTGTGTCAGCCCTGCTCACAGGTGTGTCAGCCCTGCTCACAGGTGTGTCAGCCCTGCTCACAGGTGTGTCAGCGCTGCCCACAGGTTTGTCAGCGCTGCTCACAGCTGTGTCAGCGCTGCTCACAGGTGTGTCAGCGCTGCCCACAGGTGTGTCAGCGCTGCTCACAGGTTTGTCAGCGCTGCTCACAGGTGTGTCAGCGCTGCTCACAGGTGTGTCAGCCCTGCTCACAGGTGTGTCAGCGCTGCCCACAGGTGTGTCAGCGCTGCTCACAGGTTTGTCAGCGCTGCTCACAGGTGTGTCAGCGCTGCTCACAGATGTGTCAGCCCTGCTCACAGGTGTGTCAGCGCTGCCCACAGGTGTGTCAGCGCTGCTCACAGGTTTGTCAGCCCTGCTCACAGGTGTGTCAGCGCTGCTCACAGGTGTGTCAGCCCTGCTCACAGGTGTGTCAGCGCTGCCCACAGGTGTGTCAGCGCTGCTCACAGGTGTGTCAGCGCTGCTCACTGATGTGTCAGCCCTCCTCACATGTTTGTCAGCACTGCTAACAGGTGTGTCAGTGCGGCTCACAGGTGTGTCAGCGCTGCCCACAGGTGTGTCAGCCCTGCTCACAGGTGTGTCAGCCCTGCTCACAGGTGTGTCAGCGCTGCCCACAGGTGTCTCAGCCCTGCTCACAGGTGTGTAAGCCCTGCTCACAGGTGTGTCAGCCCTGCTCACAGGTGTGTCAGCGCTGCTCACAGGTGTGTCAGCGGTGCTCACTGATGTGTCAGCCCTCCTCACATGTTTGTCAGCGCTGCTAACAGGTGTGTCAGTGCGGCTCACAGGTGTGTCAGCGCTGCCCACAGGTGTGTCAGCCCTGCTCACAGGTGTGTCAGCCCTGCTCACAGGTGTGTCAGCACTGCCCACAGGTGTGTCAGCCCTGCTCACAGGTGTGTAAGCCCTGCTCACAGGTGTGTAAGCCCTGCTCACAGGTGTGTCAGCCCTGCTCACAGGTGTGTCAGCCCTGCTCACAGGTGTGTCAGCGCTGCTCACAGGTGTGTCAGCCCTGCTCACAGGTGTGTCAGCCCTGCTCACAGGTGTGTCAGCCCTGCTCACAGGTGTGTCAGCGCTGCTCACAGGTTTGTCAGCGCTGCTCACAGGTGTGTCAGCGCTGCTCACAGGTGTGTCAGCGGTGCTCACAGATGTGTCAGCCCTCCTCACATGTTTGTCAGCGCTGCTAACAGGTGTGTCAGTGCGGCTCACAGGTGTGTCAGCGCTGCCCACAGGTGTGTCAGCCCTGCTCACAGGTGTGTCAGCCCTGCTCACAGGTGTGTCAGCGCTGCCCACAGGTGCGTCAGGACATTAAACTAGAGCAGAGTCTGATTAACAAACTAAGCTCAGCTCTGACACTCACCTGGATGACTGTACCTGGAGGCTGCAGGTAACACAGATAAGCCCCTCTTTTTCTAAACGCTCACATGACTATAACACAGACAGCAGGAGTGGATCTCAGACTCACTGATGTGGTCGATAGAGCCGGCGCAGAACTTCCCGTAGAACTTTTTGGCCCCTAGGCCCCGAAGGTCGTGGATGGTGAAGGGCCACAGGTGGAGCACGTTGTTCCTGCTGAAGGAGTCTCTCTTCTCCAGCAGCACCACCCGAGCTCCCAGAAACCCCAGCTCCACCGCCGTCCTCAGACCACAGGGCCCCGCCCCGATGATCACAACCTGACCAATGGGAGGACGACCAATTAGAGAGAGAGAGAGGCTGACCAATCAGAGAGAGAGATAGAGAGAGAGAGAGAGAGAGAGAGAGAGAGAGAGAGAGAGAGAGAGAGAGAGAGAGAGAGAGAGAGAGAGGGAGAGGGAGAGGGAGAGGGAGAGGAAGAGAGGGAGACAGACAGACAGACAGACAGACAGAGAGAGGCTGACCAGAGAGAGAGAGAGAGAGAGAGAGAGAGAGAGAGAGAGAGAGAGAGAGAGAGAGAGAGAGACAGAGAGACAGAGAGACAGAGAGAGAGACAGACAGACAGACAGAGAGAGGCTGACCAATCACAGGGGACTCTATCAGACATACGGTGGTGTCAGGACAGGCTCGGTTCCTCATATATTCATGCTGCGCCGCTCGTCGGTCCAGTTTGGCCCACAGCCCGTTGGCCTTCCAGTAGTTGAGCCGCTGTTTGATTGGTCGGTACAGCGGCCTCTCTGCAGCGCTGCGGTCCAGCCGCAGGTGCTCGCACAGCTGACTGAAGGATGACAGCGCCGCCCTGCAGGTGGTCGCTGACACAAACTCGTCAAACAGCTCCTGAGCTCGGCATTCTGGGAAGGACTCGTCTCCCATTGCGACCACTGATGCTGCAGGGCAACATTTGAAGGTCGCGGCCCCGTGATGACCTCACTGGCAGCGTCCAGGTGTCCCTGAGGGAATTTGACAAAGGTTATAACTGACGACCTTCAAACCATCGACCTTCTGACAGCACC
This sequence comes from Scarus forsteni, assembly GCA_036419115.1. NCBI lineage: Eukaryota > Metazoa > Chordata > Actinopteri > Labriformes > Labridae > Scarus > Scarus forsteni. The sequence goes on along the minus strand of JAZDUH010000341.1, from coordinate 25,732,560 downwards.
TCCCACTGCTGCACCATGCAGCCACAGGGGTCTGTTCCTCCTCTATGAATGGGTTTGGGTCAAATGTTTAAAGTGAGTTAATATTCAGCTCTGATTGGCTGAAAGAGTTCACCTGAGCCTGGGGTCAGAGGTCAAACCATCAGTTATCACAGATCTGCTGAGCAGCCTGACCGCAGTCAGAGAGCCTGAGCCTGATAGTCATTGAGTACGACTATATATGTATGTGTATATATATATATATATATCTCTATATATAGATATATAGATACATAGATATAGATAGATATAATTGTGTGTCTGCTGCTACAGATCAGCAGACATTCAGTGATGTTTAGGTGAACATTATGACATTTATATGAAATATAAATATAAATATAAATATAATAGAAATATATAGATATTTACATTCTGAAAATATCCCAGTACAATACGTCACTGAAATATCAAAAATGTTCATATCTGCTGATTCTGTTACCGACCTGCTGCGTGGTCGAGTTGGAGGTCACGTCGTCCATCTTTATGATGGTATGACAGTGAAGCTGTGAGAGCCTGGTCCATACAGGCTCAGACTGGTGTGATTTCTGATGTACAGTTTGTTTTATTTCCTCGTCAGAGTCTGTTTGTGTCTCAGTGAATCGTCAGACTGTCTGAAGACAAAGAGGCTCAGAGATGATCCTTCTGTGCCAGGCTCCACCACACACTGGTCTGAATCACCCACACCAGTTCAGACTGCTCAACTTAACCTCATTAACTTAGTTTAAGAAAATTATATTGAAGTGCTAACCAATCAGAGAGCTTGTTTAATGTTTCATTAAATAATATGTTTAAGCTGCAGTGAGATACACTCAGAAACTGTGGAGGTTAAAGACTTTTAAACAGCCCTGCACACAGAGACCAGACTCACCTGCCCAGAAGTCTGACGACACACCTGAGACATTTCCAGCCCCATGCTTTAAAGAGTAAAGATCACTGAGGCCCAGGACCATTGGACATGTTTATACATTTAAGTTTTAGGGCTGTGATTGCTTTAAAGGAGCCTCACATGTCCAGGGCTTAAAGCATTAAAATTACCTCTCTGTAATATCAGTACTACGACTGCTAACAATAAATAACAAATAATAAATATAACTGTCAGCAGAGTGAGACTGTTCACACATGCAGGATAAAGTCATATTTCTACATTTTTGAATCACATATTTCTGGAGACCAAACATCCTTCAGTCTGCAGATTTGAAAGAAAAACAGTGAACTTGGTTAGCATCAACAGCCTGACTGCTCTGCATATTTTAACTGAACATAAAGCAGTAAACTCATCAGTGTACTCACGGCTCCCTGAGCTGCTCTCCATCTTCATCTGCTGCTGCCTACGTCTAAATCCACCCTAATCACACAAACACACTCACACTGAGGGCAGGGCGGGGCCACAGCAGGCTCCACCCCCTCCACACAGACACTAATCTTAATCCGAGTGTGTCTGAGAAACAGGATTAAAGAAAGAAGATCAGGAGTCAAAGATCAACTTCAACTCCATGGACACTTTAACATGCTGCAGTGCCACCATCAGGACGATTAAAAAACACTGTAGCGCCACCATCAGGACAAATAAAACACTCTCGCGCCACCACCAGGAGAAGGGTCCAGCTGCAGCTTCGCAAGCAGCAGTCTCATGGCTGCAGTCTCGGGGTGCTGAGTTGCACATTTGCAGAGAGACTGTGAACCCTAACCTGTGCCCCTGGGATTCATCATCTGGTGGGATAGGGGTCCCTACCCCTGCCCCATCCCTTACTCTAAACTTAACCTTAGCTTTAAGAACTTACCTGAATCTAAGTTTAAAGGAGACATATCATGCTGATGCATGATTTAATACTTACATATAATAGAATAAATTTGAAAACAAGACCTTACACCCCTTAATTTTCAAAAAATGAGATATTGTATTTTTTCTGATATCCTAGAACGAGATTTGATGCCTCTGAAAATAGGTCATTGCGAGATGTCCGCGAGATTTAAATCGTCGTGACGACACGAGGTACCTTTCTTTTTATTGGAGTAATCTGATAAAACACTTCCTCCTCTGTGATGTCCATTAGCCACAAAACCGTCACCGAGGAACACATTCGTCCAGCAGCAGTATATAGATCCCAAGTTCACACTCACTCATTACCAGCTTTAGCCTGTAGGAGAACTCAACATGCAGTCACTGCTTTGAGCCTGCTGGAAAATACAGTAGAAGAAGAAGGACAGGCTGGCTCTACCCTGATAGACCTGACCAATCAGAGCACAAACGGCTGTAATGTTGTAAGGTAACTGTAGGTCATCCTGAGATCCAAGTGTTTCAATAAGAGTTTGATAATGGCCTAAAATGTGGACTTTGAGAAAGCAATTGTGGGGCAATGAAGGAACTAAATGACTTATACTGAGGGCAGAAATGCTTTACAGGCATCCTAGTCTGGCATAGTGAAAAGGAGAAACAAGCAAGATATGTCTCCTTTAAACAAATACACGTCTATCCGTATGTCAGCGGTCCTGCAAAGACAACTCCAATTCACTGGGTGGCACTGTTGCGAAAAACTGACAGTCCTGGACCGCATCAAGCGTCGCCTCCATATTGGATGGGTCTCTTCACTCCGGTCTAGCACCAGACACAAGTGGAGCGAACGCATTTATGCTCGTATTTTGTGCAGCATAAAGTGACAGTAAATGGTGCAATATTGAAAGCAGATGACTTTTTTTAGTTTTATTCCAACACAGCGGAGTAAAAACATATTTAAAGTTTAATACGCATGTCAGAGCTATTGAGGCAAGTCCGTATTTACACTGCGCATGTGTGACTGAGCGCTGTGAGACTGCAGCCCTGAGACTGCTGCCTGCGGAGCTGCAGCTGGATACTGTTGACGACCAGGACAAATAAAACACTGCAGCGCCACCACCAGGACAAATAAAACACTGCAGCGCCACCACCAGGACACATAAAACACTGCAGTGACACCACCAGGACACATAAAACACTGCAGTGACACCACCAGGACAAATAAAACTGCAGCGCCGCCACCAGGACACATAAAACACTGCAGTGACACCACCAGGACACATAAAACACTGCAGTGACACCACCAGGACAAATAAAACTGCAGCGCCGCCACCAGGACACATAAAACACTGCAGTGACACCACCAGGACACATAAAACACTGCAGTGACACCACCAGGACACATAAAACTGCAGCGCCGCCACCAGGACACATAAAACACTGTAGCGCCACCACCAGTACAAATAAAGCACTGCAGCGCCACCACCAGGACAAATAAAACACAACAGTGCCACCACCAGGAAAAATAAAACACTGCAGCGCCACCACCAGGACAAATAAAACACAACAGTGCCACCACCAGGAAAAATAAAACACTGCAGCGCCACCACCAGGACAAATAAAGCACTGCAGCTGATTTTATAACCTGAGAAACTTCAGGGAATAATAAACAACCCCAAAGGAGAGAGAGACATGGGTAACAGGTGGACTGATTGATGAAGTCGCTGAAAATCAAGTCTTTGATATAAAAAGTTTTATTGTTATTAAAAGACATTAATAACAAATCTCTGCAGGAACAGTAAAGGTAAACCCATGAAAGCACTGAAACTTTAAATAAAGTTATTTACACAAAACAAAGTCACAAAAACTTAATCTTTAGTGAAAATCAGTTTGTGATTGTCAGCGTGGGGGCATGGCTTCCCCTAGTGTTCAGAGAGGTCACTGCGATAACAGCAGGATGCTGAGGTGAGCTCACTGAAGGTCACGGCCAAGGTCACAGCTGCTGCTCTGCAGTGATGGTGAGGATGGAGCAGCTCAGACAATTTATTTTAATACGGTCACTGCAACAGCAATGAAAGTAAAGTCTTTTTACTTCAGAGTTTGTGATTTAAAAAAAACTTTAAGTTCTTACCCTTAAACTTTGAACTGAAAATAAAGTAGAAAAAACTAAACAGTGGACCAAAATTTTTATTAATATATTTTACCACATTTAAGTTTAATTACGTATAATTACGTATATTAATATATTAATGCAAACATCCTTCAGTAAAGATAAATAATTGACCCTGAATCACAGAAATAAGATGGACGTCCTCAGGAGTTTTGCTGAAACACACAGAAACAAACAGAAATCAGGTTTAACCGAGTTTAAATAAAAAAGAATTTTATTACAGATTTAAAAAAGGAACAATTTACTTTAGCTAAAACGTTTATATAAATGCAACCCTCAGTTTCTCACCAGCAGCGCCCGGCCTTTGGTTTCTATCGGTAACAGGAAGTTCCCCAAAGCGGAGATCACACACGCCACGGTGAACGGGCAGAGCGCTAGAATGACCGACCGGGACATCAGCACCTGAAGTACACAGACAGGTAGGTCAGCTGTTGAGGTCAAAGGTCAGCTGTTGCAGGCTGGTGGCCCATCTGTACAGGGAGCTCACCTGGGCGATGAACGGAGCAGTCATTCCTCCGATTCGACTGAATGAGGTGCAGAAACCCAACCCGAGGGAGCGCGCTGCCGTCGGGTACACCTGAGAGAAAAACACACCTGTATGAGCAGACGCCTCAGCCAATCAGAGCTGCCCTCACAGTCAGGTGTGCTCTCACCTCTGCTGTGTAGATGTAGACGATGTTGAAGTTCATGGAGACGAGCGAGCGCAGCAGAAACAGAAGAACAGTGAAGCCAAACCTGCAGACACAGTGTTCCTCATTTAACCATAAATCTGCTAGGACGCGCCCACCACCACACGAGGGTCAGAGGTCAAACCAAACACCATCTGAACTGAGCTAAAGCGCCGGCGAGTGTTTCTGTTCCCTCAGACGGCGTGAGGAGCTTAACCTGAGGGTGACGGGTCAGTTCTTACATGGTGGTGCAGATGTTCAGCATCAGAAACAAAATGGCCGCCATGGTCTGCAGCGCTGTCAGACTCATCCTCCGCCCAAGAATGTTCAGCAGACAGATGTTCAGAGGAATCACTAAGAGATAGAGTTAGAGCTCTGTCCCATCAGAGATAAACAAACAAACAGACCGACAGACAAACAGACAGAGAAACAAACAAACAAACAAAAAGACAAAAACAAACAAACAAACAAAAAGACACAAACAAACAGGCAGAGAAACAAGCAAACACAAAAAGACAAAAAAAAAAAAAAAGACAAACAGACGGACAAACAAAGACAGATAAACAGACTGACAGACAAACCAACAAACAAACAGACGAACAAACAAACTAACAAAGAAACAGACAAACAAACAAACATACGTGCAACCTCTCCCAGGCAGCTGATCAGCATGGTCTGGTAGTCGGCGAGGCCAAAGGGGATGCAGTAGCACAGCCCATCCTCATGTCGGTGTCTGACCTGATGCTCTCGGTCTGCGTCCGTCACACACAGCAGGTTTTTCTCCAGGAGCTCTGAGCTACTCAGCACCGAGCCATAATACACAAAGGACGCCACGAACCTGCAACGCACCAACATTAACTAGCCTATCACACAACAGCAGCCATGATGGAAGTGACAGCAGCCATGATGGACGTGACAGCAGCCATGATGGATGTGACCATGATGGACGTGACAGCAGCCATGATGGACGTGACAGCAGCCATGATGGACGTGACAGCAGCCATGATGGACGTGACAACAGCCATGATGGAAGTGACAGCAGCCATGGTAGATGTGACAACAGCCATGATGGACGTGACAACAGCCATGATGGACGTGACAACAGCCATGATGGACGTGACAACAGCCATGATGGATGTGACAGCAGCCATGATGGATGTGACCATGATGGACGTGACAGCAGCCATGATGGATGTGACAGCAGCCATGATGGACGTGACAACAGCCATGATGGACGTGACAACAGCCATGATAGACATGAGCATGAGGAGATCTTACCAGGAGTACCATAGCAGCAGGGACGTCCTCCTGTAGGCTGGACTGAGCAGAGTCCTCCAGCTGCCCCTCTCCTTCTGAAACACAGAAACTAAATCACTTCAGAAACCTCAGTGTTTCAGTAACCTGTGTCTTAAATGGTCCATCTTTCTTTAGGAAAGGATCTTGGAGGAACTCCACCAACACTTCAGCTCTCCTCAGCTTCTTCAGAGCGACCATCAGCTGCTCTTTCAACCTTGCTGCAGCTCCAAGTCTTTTGGTTTCAGATCATTCATTCATTTTCTATACCCGGCTATCCCTTTCAGGGTTGCGGGGGGCTGGAGCCTATCCCAGCTATCATCGGGCGAGAGGCGGGGTACACCCTGAACCGGTTGCCAGTCAATCGCAGGGTTTCCGATCAAAAAAAGCAAAATCCCAGATGATCTTGATCGGTTTCAGGCACAGAGTGCTCCCTCCACACTCAGTCAACAGCTACAAACCAGAGCTCTTGCTCGCTGTGGATGGACATCCATCAGTCCATCCTCCAAGGTCTGAAACCCGGACTCTACAGAGTCCAGTCAAACTCTGGAACAGCTTCAGTATGTGCAGAGCTCTGCAGCTAGAGTCCTCACTGGACCCTGGAAACACATCAGAACCCTGAACCACCTCCACTGGCCCCCCACCAAGTCCCATCAGCTACAAAATCCTCCTCCTCACATATAATCCTCTCCCTGATCTCCTCCATCCAATCACAGTGAGCTTTGGATTTACTCTCCTCACACAAACAAACTCTGAGCCTGTGGAGACAGAGCATCTACCCTCTGGAACTCTCTCCCACCCCGCAGACATCTGCAGCTCCATCTCTGGACATTTCCAACAACCGTTTGAAGCACCAGCTGTTCACCCCAGCATACAGTCTTCATTAAACCAGCCCTCACACTCATCTACCCCTTTACTGAAACGTAAAAATTCAAGGTATTTTAAAACTGCAGACTGAACCAAGCCCAAAGCCACAGGGTCTCCACCTCACAAAGAGACCAACAATTAATCAAACTGCAGATCCACGTATGGACCAAAGCTCATGACACTGCAGAGGCAGGACCGTCCAGACAACACAAAGGCCGAGGAAGGAGACCCCTGTTCATCCACAACAGTTTAGAGTCTGAGACCCCCATATCTGTGAGTCCTGAAGCTTCATGAACTTTGAATCTGCACTGAGATGAAGTCATGAAGAATATCTGAGCTGAGCAGGCCATCATGACAAACAGACATGAAAAAGAACCAAACAGTGATAATTTAGTAAAGCAATTAAAGGTCGGGGTCATTGAACACACCACGGGCGGCTCCATCAGACGTCCTGCCGGTAAGCTGGACCTGTTCATGTCGGCGATCTTCTGCAGAGAGGCCATGGCCGCCTTGTACTTTCCAGCTGACACGTTGAACCGAGCCGACTCGGGGATGAACTGAGGGGAGAAACAGACTAAGAACATGGCTGACACTCATCATTGCTGATGGACACATGAGGACCTAAAGGAAAACAACCTAACTCACCTTGAACAGGAAGATGAGGATGATGCTCGGGGTGATGGAGATCCTGATCATCCACCTCCAGCCCAGAGTGGGAACCACCAGCATCCCCAGAACCACGATCAGCATTGAGCCCGTCATCCAGAAGATCTGCGGACACATGGAGCAAAGCATGCTGGGAAATCTTCCTGCAACAACACTGACCTTTGACCCCAGCCTGAGATCTGCACACTCTCATGTTCAGAACATCAGAGTCCTTAGCACGACTTAAAGATCTGACCAATGGGAGACGCTGACCTCAGGTCCATCTAACAGGAGAGGAAACGATGAGACATTTCAGAGCTATAGAACCGAAGAACGTTCATCATTCATGAACGTTCTAAAGATCCTTTATCGCCCTGACAACGTACCTCTATCAGGGTGCAACAAGACACCAGGTGGACCAGGGACACCAGGTGGAGCTATAGAACCGAAGAACGTTCATCATTCATGAACGTTCTAAAGATCCTTTACCGCCCTGACAATGTACCTTTATCAGGGCGCAACAAGACACCAGGTGGACCAGGGACACCAGGTGGTGGACCAGGGAAACCAGATGGACAAGAGACACCAGGTGGACCAGAAACACTAGAGGAACCAGGGAGACCAGGTGGACCAGGGACATTAGGTGGACCTGGGACACCAGGTGGACCAGAGACACCAGGTGGAACTGGGACACCAGGTGGACCAGAAAAACTAGGTGGACCTGGGACATCAGGTGGACCAAGGACACCAGGTGGACCAGGGACACCAGATGTACCAGAAACACCAGGGGAACCAGGGAGACAAAGTGGACCAGAGACACAAAGTGGACCAGGGACACGAGTTGGACCAGGTGGACCACACACCAGGTATACCAGGAACACTGAGTGGACCAAAGATGCCAAGTGTGCCAGAAACACCGGGTGGACCAGGAACACGAGGTGGACCAGGGACACCAGGTGGACCAAAGACACCAGGTGTACCAGGAACACCAGGTGGACCAGAGACACCAAGTGGACCAGGAACACTAGGCGGATCAGGGACACCAGGTGAACCTCATGTTCCTACAAGACCTCAGGACAGAAGATCCTAATGCAAAATACATGAGGACAGAGACGAAGAGCTGCAGATGGACAATCCTGAAGGGATGAAGATGAGGTGATGAAGACACAGTGATGAAGATGAGTTGATGAAGATGAGTACATACTGAGGCCATAGGCAGAAGAACAGCTCGATACTTTGCAGGAATGAATTCAGTTTTTAACACGAACCTGAAAATAAATGAATGAACAAATCACTTATAAATGAAATCATAAAAATATAACACACATATATATATACATATACATATATATATATACATATATATACATATATACATATATATATATATCTATATATATACATATATATATATATATATATATATATACACACATACTTACATACACACATACATACATACACACATACATACATACACACATACATACATACACACATACATACATACACACACATATATATATATACATACAAATATATATACATACATACATATATATATACATATATACATATATATATATATATACAGTCATGGAAAAAATTATTAGACCACCCTTGTTTTCTTCAATTTCTTGTTAATTTTAATGCCTGGCTCAACTAAAGGTACATTTGTTTGGACAATTATAATGATAACAACAAAAATAGCTCATGAGAGTTTAATTTAAGAACTAAGAACTATTCATTTTCCATGGTTTTCTTGATAATAACCAAACTTAAATTCTTACATCAATAGCTATGGCATTGTACCACCAAAAACACTACTTTTAAGCATTCCATGTTTTCTTTTCTGTTTGCTTTAAACACATGATACACACAAGAGTTAATACTTGATTGCATAACCATTGTTTTTGATGACTGCAGCCATGCGTCTTGGCATGCTCTCCACCAGCTTCTGACATTGTTCTGCTGTCACAGCAGCCCATTCCTGTTGGACAAATTCAAACAAATTTTCTTTGTTTTTGGGCTTGTGGTTCTCCATTTTGAGTTTGATGATTTTCCACAGGTTTTCAATGATTAAGATCTGGTGATTGAGCAGGCCAAGGCATGGTGCTAATGTTGTGGTTCTCCATCCAGGTTTTTTAACTGACCTTGCCGTGGCAAGGGGCATTGTCTTGTTGGAAAATCCAGTCATTTGAGGCACGAAAGAGTTTTCCAGCTGATGGAAGAAGACTGTTTTCAAGGGTAGTCCTGTACATGACCTGGTTCATTCGGCCTTCACACAATTGCATTTGCCCTGTTCCACTCAGACTGAAACAACCCCAGATCATCACTGATCCACCCCATGTTTTACTGTAGGGCAAGACAGTCTGGGTTGTAAGCTTCTCCAGGCTTCCTCCTAACCAGTAAGTTGGCTGGAGGGCATCAATTCAAAATTGATTCATCACTGAAGAGAACCTTAGCCCAATCATCAACAGTCCAATCCTTGTGGTCTCGAGCAAAGAGTAACCGGGCCTTTCCTCTGCCTTTCATTGATGAAGGGCTTCTTGCGTGCTCTGTGTGACTTCAAACCAGCTTCAGCAAGTCGTTTCGAACTGTCCTTGCTGAACAAGTCACATTTCTCGACAGTGCCCACTCATTTTTAAGGTCCCTGGAGGTCTGACGACGATTCCTGACACAGGAACGGATGAGTGCACGGTCATCTCGTGGGGTAGAAAGACGCTTCTGCCACGGCCAGGTAGCAATTTGGTAGTGCCATGTTCAGCTTGTTTTTTTTTGTTGTAATGAACGGCTGTCTTGGAGATCTTCAGTTTTTTCGCTACCTGTCTCTCACTCATGCCAATTTCCAGCAGTGCCAAGATGGCTGCCTTTGTGGCTTCACATAATTCTTTTGTTTTAGGCATTATGTGAGAGCTGACAACTTCTGAGTTGTGCTACGGCTTGAATGTAAGCAGGAAACCACTCTAGGCCTTTGCATGTGCAGTGCTGCTTGTGACATGAAATGGCCTCTTATATACCCTGGGAATCAATTAAGCTTAAGAATGTCAAATAGGACATAAAGTATTATGTGACCAGCTGCATTTTTTGTTGTGTTCATTGTATTATACGTTTAGTGGTACCAGATATTAGAATGAACAAGAAATTGAAGAAAACAAGGGTGGTCTAATAATTTTTTCCATGACTGTATATATATATATATATATATATATAATATACCTGCAAATAAAACAATATATAACATAAATCAATATTAGTTTAAAAATTACATGTATTATAAAATACATAAATTAATATATGTTCATCCATTGATCCATTATCCACACCGCTTATGTATCATTTGCATTTTATTTGTATATTTTATACATATTGAATATACAAATACTGTTTTCAAAAAAACTGTTTAAATATATAAAAATGTGTCCATAAACATGGCATATGCAAAAATATATAAATTAGTGTATCTCAGCATATATTATTATTTATTTATATATATATATATATATATATATATATATATATATATATATATATATATATATATATATATATATATATATATATATATATATATATATATATATATATATATATATATATATATATATATATATATATATATATATATATATATATATATATATATATATATATATATATATATATATATATATATATATATATATATATATATATATATATATATATATATATTTATTCATGAAGGTGTGTGTGTGTGCATGTGACCTCTGACCCTTGTGATACTCCAGCGGCCCCACAGCCCACCATGCTGCGAAGGAAGATGAACCAACCGTAAGACGGAGCAAATGACGTCAGCAACGAGAAATACGCGCTCCAGATGAAGCCCCCGAACACAACCTGAAATACACAGGTATTCAACGATGATAGACAAAGACAAACAGACATGTACATGTTATTCATAATAAGTCACTGAAACACACATGTAAAAAGTCACATACACATAACTACACACATTATAAACAACAATCAACAATAACTCACACAATTAACAATGATAAATAGAAATGCACACGTAATAAACATCAGTATACTGAAATACACATACACTAAACATTAATACAATAATTATATTTATATGGAACCTTAAATGTTTATAAAATGCTTTAACAGACAAAACAAAGGCAGAAAAAGGCAAACTGAGTAAAATAAATCAACAATAAGGTCAGACTGACTGAAAGGAAAAGGCTCAGAGGGTCAATTCAAACAAAAGGACAGAAAACAAAGTAGTGAGAGGGAGACAGCTGATGGATTTGTTTTATATATAATGATAAGACAGATAACGGGTTTATAGATATTAAGTTGTGAATAAAGAAGTAAAGTGCGATTAGAGCAGTTGAAAAATACGAGTCCGATCTGGCAACAGCACAACGGCGTCTTCAGCCGGCCATGAATAAAAGACGATTATAAACAAAAAATACACAAAATAAAAATATACAAACAATAATAATAAACAAATAACATAAATAAAAAGGACATTCACAGGAAAAGTATGAAAAACAATAATAAACAAAAAAAACATGCTATAAACACTAATAAACAACAATGATAATAGAATGCACAAAATACAGGTTACAAACAATAATAGTGGAAACACAACCACAATATTATAAACAATTATTAAAAATACAAAGACACAAAAAGTCCCAACACTAAATAAACAATAATAAACATAAATATTCAATAATACTTTTGAACACACAGTCCTACAGTTTGTTTTTGTACATAAAACACATTTAAATCTGGGATAAAATCTGAAATACATGATTACATTATTAAATAATTAGATGACCATGTGACTGAATGAAAAAACAATTAAATAAATTAATGATCATGTGACGAGTGTTTCTGACCTTCCAGCGTCCGTATCGATCAGCGATGTATCCTGATAAAACTCCACACAGCATGAAGCCCAAAAACACCATCTGACAGAGACGTCTGAGTAAGAAGACTATACAACATCATAATAATATTATATATTATTATAAGTTACCGTTATGATTTTATTATTTATTCACGTTATAATTATTACTATATAACGACCATTCAGTAAGGCTCCATCACAGTTTGTTTGTTATGATACTGTAATTATTTAAATAGAACACTAAACTACAGGATGCATGAATTTGGAATTTACTCCACCATATTTATTTGTGTACATTAATTTATCTTAACATATAAACACTGCATTCTACTCATAAATGATGACAGCTTTTACTCACCGTTGAAACGAGAGCAACCTGCCAGTCCTCCAAACGCCACTCACAACGAATCTCAGGAGAGACCACAGCGAGCAGCATGATCTCCATCGCCTCGACAATCTGTAATACACAACAGCACAAAAACACAAACTTTAATACACACTGAACTACACAACATGATCTCCATCGCCCGGACGATCTGTAATACACAACAGCACAAAAATACACACTTTAATACACACTGAACTACACAACATGATCTCCATCGCCCAGACGATCTGTAATACACAACAGCACAAAAATACACACTTTAATACACACTGAACTACACAACATGATCTCCATCGCCCAGACGATCTGTAATACACAACAGCACAAAAATACACACTTTAATACACACTGAACTACACAACATGATCTCCTTCGCCTCGAAGATCTGTTATACACAACAGCACAAAAATACACACTTTATTACACACTGAACCACACAACATGATCTCCAACGCCTCGAAGATCTGTCACACACAACAGTGAAAAACACACACTTTAATACACACTGAACTACACAACATGATCTCCAACGCCTCGGAGATCTGTTATACACAACAGCACAAAAATACACACTTTATCACACACTGAACCACACAACATGATCTCCATCGCCTCGAAGATCTGTTTTACACAACAGCACAAAAACACAAACTTTAATACACACTTTAATCTCTAATGAGAGTCAGTCTCTTACGCTGGTGCTGCCCATGATGAGGAACAGCAAGATGTGGAAGCGACCAAAACCGATGGTCTCAACAGCCTCCTCAACGGTAAACGTCTCGTCTGCTGCAGCAGAGATTGGAGATGAAATTGAGAAAATGAAATCACTGATACTCGTGTTTAAATCATGAAATCATCTCTGATACTTTGATTATTCCTCTTTGTTTAAATCATGAAATCATGTCTGATACTCTGATTATTGATCATTGAATCATGAAATCATCTCTGATACTTGAATTATTGATTGTTTAAATCATGAAATCATCTGATATTCTGATAATTGATCTTTGTTAAATCATGAAATCTTCTCTGATACTCTGATTATTAATCTTTGTTTAATCATGAAATCATCTCTGACATTCAGATTATTGATCATTGTTAAAGCATTAAATCATGTCTGATACTCTGATTATTAATCATTGAATCATGAAATCATCTCTGATACTCGGATTAATAATCTTTGTTTAATCATGAAATCATCTCTGATACTCTGATTATTGTTTAAATCATGAAATCATCACTGATTTTTTGATTATTGATCTGTGACTCACTGCTGCTGTCATTGGCCCCTTGCTGCTCCTTGTCTGTGTGTTTGTCCTGCAGTTCCACCTCCTGCAGGTGGATGGCGCTCACCAGCTGAGTCTTCATGCTATCACCCATGGTCGCTGGGGTTTTATTCTGAAAGGACAAAGCAGAAACAGAAACAGCTCAGTCAGACCAGGACAGATGATCCAGGGTCCACCTGCTGAATGAAATGATTCTTAACTCCAGGCCAACCCTTTCAGTCCAGCTTTAGCTGATTATGATAATTATATAATCTGCTGTTCAACCCTCTGAATTGTTTTCTTTATTTCAATTTAGATTTATTGTTCAGAATGTTATTCTCTTTTAATAGATTGTTTTTTCATTAACCTACTGTAGTAGATTCTTATTATGCATTTGGTGTTTGGATCTCATTTTCATTCACATTATTAAAATTTTTTAAAAATATTTATTCATATTTCCCTATAGCATTTTATTCTAATTTATCTTGATTCGTCATTGTAATATTAGTCTTAGCTGTTTTATGCTTTAGCTGTTTCCTCATATTCAATTGAAGATAGCGTGTCCTTGGTCCTCTAATTCTATTTTCTGCTTGAATCTCATCTGAATGTCTTCCTGTGTGCCTGATTGGGATGTATTAGGACATATTATTATTGATCCAGAGGGAAATTCGAAGATTGATTGATTCACTGTTAATCAATCCAACAATGGCTGTGAAGCAGGAGCCTGTTTATTCAGAGTGATCCAGTTCACGGAGTCTAAATTCAGAGTCTGTAGTTGTTGTGTCAGAGATAATCCAGTTGAACTGGTTGGTCTTGTTTTCAGAATAGAACCCTGCAAACACCGAGCAGCCCACTGTTTATGTGATTGCTCTGAGCTCGGTTACTACTGTCTGAAACACTTCCATATGAAATAGTGCACATCAGGCCTTCATAATGAATGAGGCTGTTACCTGCACTCGTACATATAGAAAGTCTGGAGTCTCAGCTCTGCAGGTGAAGTCAGGTGAATTTCCTTACTGACGTCTTTGTCTCCTTAGAGAGAGAGTTTCATAAACAGAGCTGGACTTAAGAGCTGCTCTGATCATGCCTCAGGTGTTAGTCCTGCTCACACTGATGCAGCTAAACTCCAACACAGACCAAGATAATACATCTGGACCAGATAAAAGTCTAACCGTCTTTCTGCAGGCCTGAGTCCACAGCTCTCTCCGTCTGAAAGCCCGACGTGGATCTGCGGAGACCAGAGCCAGAGAGAAGCCTCCAGCAAACAGCCTGAAGTTATAAAATCATTTAGACTGAATCGCCTCCGGGATTATAAAAACCTTTTAGACTTTAAAGAACTGTTGGACTTAGTAAAACCTTTGAGACTTTAAAGAACTGTTAGAATTTAAATACTGTTTAAGACTTAAAGACTTTAGAATTTGAAGACCTGTTAGACGATAAAGACCTGGTAGACTTTAAAAATTCTTTTAGACCTTTTAGACTTTAAAAACCACTATGGACTTTAAAACCCCTTTGGACTATAAAAACCTTTCAGACTTAAAAACCCCTTTTGACTTTAAATAATGTTGAAAAAGGTCTTTATAGTTTTAAACCCCTTTTAGACTTTAAACCCTTCAATACTTTAGAAGACCTGTAAGACTTGAAAGACCTGTTAGACTTGAAAGACCTGTAAGACTTGAAAGACCTGTTAGACTTGAAAGACCTGTTAGACTTGAAAGACCTGTTAGACTTGAAAGACCTGTTAGACTTTAAAGACCTTTTTAGACTTTAAAAACCCTTTTAGACTTTAAAGACCTGACATACTTTAATAACCCTTTTAGACTTTAAAGACCATTATGAACTTTAAAAACCTTTAAGGCTTAACAACCCCTTTTGACTTTAAAGACTTTTTTAGACTTTAAAAACCTTTTTTATTTTAAAGCCCTTTAAAACTTTAAACCTTTTAAAACCCTTTTAGACTTGAAAACCCCTTTTGACTTTAAAAACCCTTTTAGACTTTGAAGACCTGTTAGACTTTAAAAACCCTTTTGACTTTGAAGACCATTTGTGCATTAAAGACCTTTTAGACTTAAAAACACTTTAGGACTTAATAGACATGTTAGACTTAGAAAACCCTTCAAGACTTAAAGACCTGTAAGACTTAAAAAAAAACTTTAAGACTTTAAAGGTTGTTGGATTTTATAGACCTGTTAGACTTTAAAGACTGTTTGGACTTTATAGACCTGTTGGACTTTAAAGACCTGTAAGAATTAAAAGACCTTTTTAGACTTTAAAAACCCTTTAAGACTTTGAAGACCTGTTAGACTTAAAAAAAAAACCTTCAAGACTTTAAAGACCTGTCAGACTTAAGACCTGTTAGGCTTAAAGACAAAAACTTTCTAGACTTTATAGTACGTTTGGATTTTATAGACCTTTTAGACTTTCGAGACCGTTTGGACTTTTTAGACCTTTTAGATTTAAACAACCCTTCAAGACTTTATAGACCTGTTAGACTTAATAACCCTTTTAGACTTTAAAGACCGTTTAGGCTTTAATTTAATTTAATTTAGATTATTTGATACAGAGGGACAATGTACATTCATACACACTTTAAAAAAATAAAATGTAAATGTACCCAACTCTAGCTACCAAGCTAATTTCCATTGGTAGTCCCCCCAGCTAAAATATAAAAACAAACAGGTTAAAGGAAGAAAATACAAATATAATATTTAAAAGGTTCGGTTCTTCTTGTTTTGCTTCTTTTCTTAAAAAAGAACAGAGAAACATTATCATAATAAAACATTTTACAATACATTACAATCATAGTTTTTATTGTACACAGGTGGTCAGTACCAGATGTTAAAGTGCTCGATTTAGGCAGTAAAGTGCTGGAGTCGAGTATAAAGTGCTAGAATTGCTAATTAAAGTGCTAGAGTTGATATTTAAAGTACCAGGTCTCTTGGAAAAATGAGCACTAAAAAATTTTCAAGAAAGGGGAAAGAGAGAGGAATATAATATATATATATATATATATATATATATATATATATATATATATGAAAAGACTTTAGACTTTAAAGACCTGTTAGACTTTAAAAACCCTTTTAGACTTAAACCCCTTTAGAGTTTAAAGACCGTTTGGACATTTAAGACCTTTTAGACTTAAAAAACCCTTTAGGACTTAATAGACATGTTAGACTTAGAAAACCCTTCAAGACTTTAAAGACCTGTAAGACTTAAAAAAAAACCTTTCAGACTTTAAAGACTGTTTGGATTTTATAGACCTGTTAGACTTAATAACCCTTTTAGACTTTAGACACCGTTTAGACTTTAAAGACCTGTCAGACTTTGAAGACCTTAATAGACTTTAAAGACGTGCCAGACTTAAGACCTGTTAGGCTTAAAGAAAAAAAACTTTTTAGACTTAATAGTATGTTTGGATTTTATAGACCTTTTAGACTTCAGAGACCGTTTGGACTTTAAAGACCTGTTAGACTTTATAGACCTGTTAGTTTTAAAGACCTGTAAGACTTTAAAGACTGTTTGGACTTTAAAGACCTTAATAGACTTTAAAGACCTGCCAGACTTAAGACCTGTTAGCCTTAAAGAAAAAAAAACTTTTAGACTTAATAGTATGTTTGGATTCATAGACCTTTTAGACTTTAGAGATCGTTTGGACTTTATAGACCTGTTAGATTTAAAAAACCCTTTTAGACTTTAAAGACTGTTTGGACATTAAAGACCTTTTAGACCTAAAAAACCCTTTAGGACTTAATAGACATGTGAGACTTAAAAAACCCTTCAAGACTTTAAAGACCTGTAAGACTTAAAAAAAAAACCTTTAAACTTTAAAGACTGTTTGGATTTTATAGACCTGTTAGACTTAAAAAACCCTTTTAGACTTTAAAGACCCGTTAGACTTTAAAGACCGTAAGACTTTAAAAAATGTTTTAAACTAAAAAAAAGACCAACTTTTAGACTTTACAAACTGTTTTAGACCTTTAAACCCCTTTTAGACTTTACAAACCATTTGGACCCTTAAAAACTTTTCATGAACTTTAATACCTGCAGGACCTTTTCAGATGGTTTAGACATTTGAAGGCCGTGGCAGATCTTTAAATCTTAGACCGACTAAACCATTCGGTGTTCTCTTTCTTTTACAAACCTCCATCCAAACGGACTCTGGGCCACATGAGGCCCCTGCCAAACCACCAAAGGTGAGCACCAACCTGAAATCTGAGGCTGCTGTCTAAAGTCACTTTGAAGGTGTTGCTCCGGCCCTCAGATGAGACAGTCTGTTTCTGAAGGTTCGTCTTTGGTCTGAGGTAGTCTGAAGTGTTTTTTCAGATGCTCACAGATGTTTGCGTTTTTAAACCGAATTTTTCCAGATTAATCATAGTTTCTCCTCGTTGTTTTCTTGTATTTTCGTGGATGATTTGCTGTTTTTTCCTTCCTGCCTGTTTCAGCTGCAGCAGTTTGTTTCTGTAAAGCTCTGAGCTGCAGATTTATGAGTGAACATGTGTTCATAAAGTCAGCGCTTACTTTGGCTGTCATGTTAAAATTCTGCTCTTTTCTGCTCGACTCGTTTCTGGTTGTTTTCTGACAGTCAGGGTTCATCAGCTGAACGAGCTCAGCTCTTAATCACTGAATCCTTCAGGAGTTTCAGTCCCGCTCACTCTGATCAGCTGCGCCCTGATATCACACCTGTGACGGTAACGTCAGCTCTACGCTGAAGCAGGAAGTCTCCGGTGATCCGGATCAGCCTGGTCGGTAAAAACACCAAGAATAACGACCACAAACTCACCGTCAGGAGCGGGGATCAGTGAAGATGTCTGATTATGTCTCCGCAGCAGGTTTAGCAATGAGCAGCAGGTCGATCCGATAGGAAGCGTCGCTCACCTGCTCAGGTATCAGCCGGAGGCAGGAGGGGAGGAGCCTGGTCACAGAAACAGCACCACAGTGACACAACAACACAATGACATAATAACACACTGACACACAGGAGCTCAGTCAGAGGAACAGAGATTAAAATAAACTCACAGAATCTTCCATTTTCTGAAAATCTGACTCATTTAAACACAATAATTTGGATTTGGCAATTTGTTGTTTTTTTCGCTGTTTATTTTTTAAGAGTTTGTTTTTTAAGATTTTGAATAACTCAGTCTCCCAGGGACATTTTGGCATTTTGTTAACTTCCGTTTCATTATGTAGGCTATTTCCGTATTCATCAAGAAATCACCTGTTCTGCTTTGTGCCATAATGAGGCCAAAATCTGACGCTTATTTCAGTTTTTACCAAAACCTAAAGCCAAAAAAATCATACGTTTGTGCAGAATAACCTTTGACATGCGACATCACCTCTGCTGTTGGAAAGGTCTTGATTTTGATCTGGATAAACGCTGCAGCAGCGCCACCTGCTGTCACAGAGGAGCACCTGTGCAGATGGTCAGTCTTAGGTGTTCAGTGTAAAACCATGAATAAAGGTGCTTGTTGCAGATTATGATTCAATTTATGTTTCAAATATTGACATACTTCACCTGCGAACACCCCTCCCCAAGATGGCGGCCACATGAACGGATGTTATATGCCCGAAGGTCTCATCTACGAATGTGGTAGCCATCTTGAAGGGGACTGAGGTTGACATCCATCACTCACCAAAGGGTTCAGCTTCACCTGCTGTTTGCCACGAACAACTGTTGATTCTGAATTATCCAACACCGCTAATTTAACGAATAACATTCATTTTATATTCAAAATGTTATTAGTTCTGATTACTGTGACTCTGATTAACAAATGCCAGGACACTTAAATTAAAAAAAAAGTTTTAAGTTTCCTTCTTATGTGAGATTCCTATGACGCTTTAAATAATAGACAGTTTTTTTTTTTTTACATTTTATTTAAAGGCCCAGATATCATGAAAGCAAGTGAGTGAAATCAAGTGTCTGAGCTGTCCTCTGTGCAAGTGTGCTTTTATTTTGAAAGTCCTCATCCTGCCCTGTTGTTGTGTTACCTGGCTGTGGATAAGAGGGAAGCAGCC
The DNA here is from genome assembly GCA_036419115.1 of Scarus forsteni. NCBI lineage: Eukaryota > Metazoa > Chordata > Actinopteri > Labriformes > Labridae > Scarus > Scarus forsteni. The sequence goes on along the minus strand of JAZDUH010000341.1, from coordinate 25,712,536 downwards.
CTGAAGGGACACATGAAACTACACATTAATAAAACACAACAGCAGTTTAACTTCAAAACTAAATTCTATTTACATTTTTGTCAGCATCCATTTTCTTACACATTGGGCTTGTTTTTAGTGTCTTTTTAAAGTTTTTAATTTCACATAATTTATCCTTTTTTTCCCTAATTTTAAGGAAACATGCTGCCCCGTGTTTGTGTTCACCTCCAGACTCTAACAGAATGAAGAAGCTTCACACGGTTGTACTGAACACATCGTCTCTTTAATGTTGGTCCACACAATCCTTCACACAGCTAACACAGGAAGTTCCTGTCATGTGACACACTCACTCACCTGCCTGCTGACGGACAGGTGAGGCTGCTGGCAGTGTTCGTCACTGAAGTCACTGCTAGACCAAACTCCGCCCTCACACAACTATACCACTGAGCCAGCTGATCACACCTGGGCAGGTGTCAGGTCACCTGAGTCTGTGTCAGGTCACCTGGGTCTGCGTCAGGTCACCTGGGCAGTGACTCTACAGGTTGCAGCGTCTCCTGAGAGGATCAGCAGGAATGTGTTTTAGCTCAGAGACTAAAAAAAAGTTTATCCACCACGAAACCACAGACCAGGAGTAGACGTGAAGGTCACTGAAGGTCATTAGGATTATTAGGTCTTCAAAATTACTGAATTATTGGAGTCTCTGTAGTTTGTAGTTTTGTGGTTTGTAGTTGTGTGGTCTCTAGTTCTATAGTTTTGTGGTTCTGTTGTTTTGTGGTCTGTAGTTCTGTGGGCTGTTGTTCTGTAGTTTTGTGGTTCTGTAGTTTTGTGGTTTGTAGTTTTGTGGTTCTGTAGTTTTGTGGTGTGTAGTTTTGTTCTGTTGTTTTGTGGTCTGTAGTTCTGTGGTGTGTTCTGTAGTTTTGTGGTTCTGTAGTTTTGGGGTTTGTAGTTTCGTGGTTCTGTATTTTTGTGGTCTGTAGTTCTGTGGTTCATAGTTTTGTGGTCTGTAGTTTTGTGGTTCTGTAGTGTTGTGATTTGTAGTTTCATTGTTCTGTAGTTCTGTGGTTATTAGTTCTGTAGTTTTTTAGTCTGTAGTTTTGTAGTTCTGTAGTTTTGCGGTTCTGTAGTTTTGTGATTTGTAGTTTCATTGTTCTGTAGTTCTGTGGTTTATGGTTTTGTGGTCTGTAGTTCTGTGGTTAATAGTTCTGTAGTTCTGTAGTTTTGTGGTCTGTAGTTTTGTAGTTCTGTAGTTTTGTGGTCTGTAGTTCTGTGGTTCGTAGTTTTGTGGTCTGTAGTTTTGTGGTTTTGTCTCCGAAAAAGCCGTCCTCTCTGAAGAACTAGAAAAGAGAAACTCTAGAAAACACTGAAGAAACATTCAGAAGTTTGAGAAGGTCTCACAGACCTCTCTGGTCATGTGATTTTGGGTCTCAGGTGTGACCTGACACACCTGGACTGTTAGAGTTAGCACCAAGAGGACCTGCAGGCATGACTGAGTCCTACAGCATGACAGACAGGTGCTCGGTCCAATCAGAGAGCGTCCTGTGGTTGGAGGATGTGTTGGCCCTGTTGCCGGGCAGATCTTGAGTCCATTCATCAGATCAGTCACGGATAAAATATCTCATTTATATATATATATTTATATTTATATATATTTATAATGTTTTCTATTAAACACCATATCCACGTTCTTTATGCACTGAAACAATCTTTAGGTTCAAAAATATCTGTGAAAATAAAAACATGGTTCATATGACTCTTTTTTCTGTTTGATGGTCGATGGTTTTATGGCACTCTTCGTTCACTTCGAACTCGATGGGGAACGACTCAATACAGTTCAAACTCTGTTATAATCTTTTTAGCAGCATGCTAACATTAACTGGAACATCACAAGCAGCTAAAGCCTCAAACGGAGTCAAACATGCTAAAGATGAGCAGAGAGCAGACACCAACAATCCTCCGCGACTTAAACCAGATCGTTCTACAGGCACCAACGACTCCAAGAAACAACAAAGAAAACAGACATCCAGCAGAGACCAGGACCAGGCCTCCAGCAGAGACCAGGACTAGGGGCCTTCAGCAGAGACCAGGACCAGGCCTCCAGCCAGGTGAATGAGAGACATCTACAGACTGCATTGACGTGCTGCACAGTGGTGCAGCGGGTTGTGCTGATGCCTCAGGTCACTGCAGCAGCTCTTTACATTTAAGTGCTTCTCCTGTGCATGTGTGGGATCTTACCAGTTGCTCTGGTTTCCTCCCAAAGACCAAAAACATTGTTGTGGGATTATTTGGAGCCCTCCTCCTGCCATGCATCAGCTGGTACAGGCTCCAACCCCCTGCACCCCTGACAGGAATGATGGATGGTTGGATGGCCCCTCTGCACTCCAACACCCTGAATGTCTGTTGGTTCAGAGTCTTGACTCTAAACCAGCAGTCATGTGTTTGGCTCCATCCCCCCAGGAGGGGGTGGAGCCTATCTCACCTGAGGGGCAGGGAACACCCTGGACTGGTTGCCAGTCAGTACAGATGAGCGTTAAACCTTTAAGTGAAATATTTTATAACTGCAGAGATGGAGACAGTGAAGCATTTCTCTTCAGATGTGGACCATGAGGCTAAACATTGTAGTGTAGACTAGTGGCATACCCCAGAACTCTGTCCTTAGGCCTGAATTATTTTCTTTTATACAAATAAAACATCTAATGTTTCACACAAGTCACCGAGAGAATTAGGACATTTGAATTAGAACTCTTTTCCTCTATGTAATGAGTTTTAGAGCCTCCAGGGGCTGCTGCAGTGTTGGTTTCAGCCTCAGTTCCTGGTTTTACTGAATACCTGGTCTTCCCTCTCTGCTGTTTCACTGAATGTCTCTTCTACATTTTCCTGTCCACAGACTGATGAATGAAAGAAACATCCAATGAGGAAACTCGATATATCAAAGCGATGCAACACCGATAATTCTTTTTCTTTTTCATTGCCACCGATACAGGAACACAACGAGCGAGCAGCTACGGTAAGCAACGTCTCCACCGAGAAGTGAGCATCTGCTCAGATCTGCAGCGAGCTCAAACACAAGAGCAACACAACCATAGAACAGTAGTTTGGTCTTTTTGGATCAAAATAAAGATTTAAAGAATATTTTCATTTATGGGCCATAAAAATAAGTCACATCTCAATACTCAGGAATTAGTCTGACATTAATATTGTGCTCATCAGGGTTCTATCTCTATACAGTTCGAGATCATCTTCAGAGATCTTTGGGTCGGCTTTGCGTCCCGCTGCCGTTGGAGCTTTCAACACTGCAAAGACCTCGCTGATATGGTTCATGGATGGAGAGCTGCTCCCGAGGCTGATGGGATGTGAAAGGCAATAAGTGGTTGATGAGGAGATGGAAGGAGGCTGATGAGGCTGACGGTTAGCACCACAGGAGGTCCAGAGAGACGATCCAGCCCAGAACTTCACGAAGAATGGTCCAGTTAGGGACACTGGGTGGGGGAGTCCAACTGCTGTATGTTCAGCGATGCTGAGGTTCTCCAAAGGGTCTGCAGGGACATCCTGTATCGTCCAAACAATCAGGTGATCAAAAACAATAATCTTCTCTGAAGGTCCAAAGTTTTTAAGCAGGTCTTTAACTCTACAGAGGACTTGTAGAGACCAGGCACTCTATATCTCCAGCAGAGGGCTCCCCCTCACCGAGTAAGGCCAGATGATCCAGACGGTGTGTTCAGGACTGAACTGCCACTGGGGGGGGATGATCCGGTCCAAAGACTAGCTTGACCTGGCTTCACTCTACCATGAATCATACCTGGTTCTTTTTTTGAGTCTCCTGTACTGAGCTGATCTGACACTGAATGTGACAAAAGAGACTCTGTAGAGCACGGAGCTGACTGTGGTGCAAAATCAACAGGTGTCCAAATCCAAGATCAAGCCAGAACCACCAATCAAAAAGCACCTTCTTAGCCATAGGAGAGGATCTAGGAGGATCTCTTTTAGGGCATTTTAAGGAGGACTGACTGAAGGCCAACCGGAAGGACTCCCTGAACTGTCAGAATAAAACAGCTGCTTCTGAAGTTGTGGACGGACTATCAGTGAATGACCCTGTTTAGGAAGCACCTGAATGGAATCATGAAGAGTCAGAGGTGACCAATGAACATGGAGCTGAAGGATGACAAACAGAAGGGACCCTGTACAGAACCGGAGGTCTTCAGTCCAACATGGATCGTGGTCCAGAGCAGCTTAACAGCACAGATGTAAATCAGCTCCAGAGTCCAGCCTGTGGATCAGTTTCATAGTCCTGATCTGTCCTAACAGGCTCAGAGTGGTTCAAAACAAGAACTGATGAAAAATGTTGAGTTCTGATCCACTAGGATCCAAACCAGTCAAGGATAGCTGGTCACTGCTGCCTGTTTCTGGGCCAGACGCCGCAGCTCCTCCCTGATCGCCTTAATCAGGGAGGCTGAGGTGTGTGCCGACGGGGAGGCATCCTCGGGGGGGTACTCTGGAGTGGGGGAGGTCAGGAGGAGAGGTGGGCCTGAAGGGTCCCTTAACGAGGAGCTTGGCATGTGAAAGACCGAGGAAGAGGAGAACTCAGGGAAAGACAGCACCTGAGGAGGCAGAGGGTGACAGGGTTAAAGAGGGTGGAGCCAAAATCAGAAAGGGACTGAAATGACAGAAATGCTTAAAACACATTTTTAAATTTTAACCAACAACTTGCAGTCACAATGGAGCCACTAATAAACCACTAAAAACTTAGGCATAAGTCTGGCAGTCTGTGGAGACTGAGTTAGCTGATTCGTTGGCTGGTTGAGTGATTGTTTATTGGTTGATAAGTTGAGCAGTGGATTGATCGATGAGTTCTTTGTTCATCTTGCCCTCAACACTCAGTTTACAGTCCAAACCACACAGGAACTCACACTTTCTCTGCTGGCCCCTGGTCTGGAGAGGTCCTGGTCAGAGTGCTGCTGGTTCCAGCTGGAGCCTGTAGGACCCGACATGCTACGACCCACTCCAGGGTATGCCCCGATTTGACTCGACAGACCCACCTGAGTCAGGTGGTGGAGTTGTGCCCCTGGACGTTGACACAGTGGGGAATAAGTCAATATGTATACTCAGTCATGCACCTGACTGTGAACCATCACTGGTTGTAAGAGGAAAGGAGGCTTGACATGACTACCTGTGCTGCCCCCTACAGGTCTTGGTCTGGACGAGGAGGGGGGATCCTCATACTGCCCTCTACTGGAGTAAACCGACTGCTGCAGTTGGTCTCCAGTAGAGACATACCCTCCTGAACTCAGGCCCTGCCTGCAGAAGACAATGAAAGTCAGGTCTGAATCAACCATCATGAGGAAGCATTGTGTGCATACAGGTGAGAACAGGTGTCATGCCTCCGACCTGTGCAGCAGACCCTGGACTGATGTCGGAGACATCCCGAGCTCGGCATACCTCTGCAGGGAGAGAGAGAGACAGCTGAGTATGAGTGACCGACAGGGCGGGGATGTCCTCAGGTAGGACGACACACTCACTGCAGAAAAGGGGCTGTGAGAGGGGGCTTCTGGGTAAGAGCCCCACTGCCTGCCTGGTAGGCGGGCCTGTGGGGAGGGGCCAGGCAGGGTGGGGCTTACCCCGCTCACCACGGCACTGCCTTGCGAAGATGGAGACACCAGGGCGAAGGCGTCGTCCAAGAGGGAGTGCATCTGCTGCCGAGCTTCTTCGATGGAGGGCTGGGGGGGCATGTAAGGGGGTGGGGGTGGGGCGGAGTCAAACACCTCGTCTGTTGGGGAGGGGCTTCCGTGGTCTGGGGGTAGGTCTGGGTCCGACTGTGACGGAGCAGAAAAACAGTAAGAAGGCATCTCAGTGTTGGTCTTGAAGGTGTAACTCGGACAACAGTCAGATCATTATGACTGGAAACATCGAGAAGGGTATAGCTGCAGCCTCGGAGACCGCAGTGTCAGGACCGCACATTCAGGACCCCTGGTTTCTCCAAACAGCGCCACTCACCTGAGGAGGCTGCATTACTTGTACAAAGAGACAACGAGGAGTATGATGACGAGCAACAAACTGAGAAGTGAGTTCTGAGAAAGTTTTATTTGTTTGTCATTAAAAATTAAGTCCTTGGCATGAATTTAACTGAAAAATAAACGTCGGCTTACAAAGTATGTAATCAGTTTGCACAAGCTTAGCTTAGTGCAACATTAATAAGTTTATGAGAGGCTGTTGCAACTGTGTTAGCATGTTTAATATATCGTATTTAGCTAACACTAACTATTTAATATCGCCACGTTGTCCTTTCGGCCAAGACTATTGTTTGATACAACTATTTTATTTAGCTTTTAGACATCTGTCATTTCACAATCAACAGGTACGATTGCTTAAAACTATGCAGCTGGTTGTGGTCACTTATAATTAACCTCACCTGTATAATGCTGACTGTATATTAACATTTGTGTTGTGAAACCAAGGCGTGATTTGGAAAGTCCTAATTGTCTGTGACTAATCATATTTCTATAATTAATTAATTATAGTCAACTTAAAATGATGATAAAAACCTCTCCACTTTCTTGCAAATGTCAAAAAATCCACCTGCATTGTAACTTAACTGCTTGTAATGTACGTTTTTCTTCATATTTATGCTTTTTCAAATATTCCTCTTTTTACAGTACTATATATTAAGCATTTACGTACAAGCTTTTTGAAGTTTTGGCTCTTAATCAACAATGTTTGTGCTATGAACTTTAATCTTACGTAGTTTGCATTTGCTTTTCTAAATTTTCAGCAGTGTATTTAAGTGCATTTCAGCAGTCAGCATTCTCACTGTATTTTCACAGAACATACGATTTTCTAGATTTTCTATGAAATTATTGGAATTTTTTTTTGTCTAATTATGTGATCTCTTTCTTTTAAAGATGCATAGAACTATCCAGGAAGGCGGAACATTGCTGGAAATCTCAAGATGTACTACATGCTGCAGACAATTTCATTGCCCATTCTGTCGCTCAACTGTGTTCCGAGCCATTTCAACAGAGCTATTCTCCATGAAGGTAACATTTGAGAACATTGTCACAGGAAATGCAAATTAAGTTTCAAAGTGTCTGCATGAAATGCGTATTTGTTAGTGAATACTAATATGAGCTAATTTCTTGCCTGATCAATCCCATACCAGTCAGCCAGCCGATCATTTTACAATATTTTATTTTAAAAATAACTTCATATAACATGTAGTTCATGCAAATCCAAGTATCAGCAGGGCTCTGATGAAGTGAGTAAAGATGGATGACTTAATTTTCCAAAGCTCTGAAGAAAGTAAATCTGACATCAGTATTACAATGAAAACAAACACTAACTCTGACTCTTCAAATGCTCATTTATTTGGTCATCCAGAAACTTCACAAACATACCTAAACTTTCATAAGATGTTGCTTCAAAATTGTAATTCAGCCCTTTGACATCATGTTTAAGTTCAACAACAATTTGAGTAGATATTTATCAGCATCAATATTTATCTGAGACACACTTTTGAATAATATACTAATATAATAATTTATGTTTCAGGGTACACTGTTCACAGATGTGGGTTAAACTGCCGACCACAGTGGTATTACCACTGCATCTACTGCCAGTCAACAGTTTTACGTCAACAGGACTTCATTAATCATCTGTCTCTTTGCAATAAGAACACCTCGGCCATAACTGCAACCATCCCAGCTCCAGCAATCAGCACCATTACCACTCCAGTGGTCACCAGCATCCCAGCTCCATCAATCACCACCAACTCCACTCCAACAGCGACAGTCATCTCAGCTACAGTAACCCCCACCATCCCAGCTCCAGCTCTATTTGTTCATTGTGTGGATAAAATAATAATGTAGAGTCAATCTTGTTTCCTGCCTCTTTCTTTTTTTTTGAAATTCTTTATTTTTCTGGTTCTGAGATGCAGAAGTCAGTGTACATAGTATCATAAAGATACAAACTTCAAAGACAGAGTTCCAATCTCTCCGCAAATCAGTCTTTTCTTTTTGTTATTTAAGTATTAAGAACAAAAACAAACAGGTGGGAGTAGAAGTGTGTACATAAAAACCAAAAATACAACAAATCTCGAGTGGCAAAAAAAAAAAAAAAAACAAACAAAGAAAAAAAAAAAAAAGGAAATTAATATAAGTGTGTATATACATATATGCGCACACATGCACACACTTTAACAAGTGTATACAATCTCATACATGTATATATACACACACACACACACACACATAAAAAACGCGGTTTGAGAAACTGCAAATTCCTCAGATATTCAACTCAACAAAATCTGTTTGAATAGGTCTGACATATTTAACCCATCTGACCCACAGCTTTACAAAAACATCTTTTTGTAAATGTAAACAGAAATGAATTCTTTCCATAGTATATATATCATTTACAATTTTAATCCACTCCTGTATTGTTGGGGGTTCAGGAAGCAACCACCGTTTGGTAATTGCTTTTTTGCAGGCTGTGATCAGTATGCGGAAAATGTATTTGTCACTGTGTCTTGTCTGAAAATCGACATTTCCTAAAAATAAGGTGTCAAACTGTAGGGCTATGTCTGTTTCAATAATAGATGTTAAAGCTTTATGAAACTCTGACCAAAATGATTTTATCACAGGGCAATCCCAGAAAATGTGCCAGTGGTTGGCTCCCTGAAGCCCACACTGCCTCCAACATTTAGTGTCTCCTGCAAAATATGCTTTCTGTTTTGGAGTTATAAAAAAGCGGATACAGCATTTCCAACTAAATTCTCGCCACACATGAGAACTTGTGCATTTCCATACATAGTTCCACATATTTGACCAACTTTCATCTGGTAGTGAGAAATTACCATCTCTCTCCCATTTCTGTTTGACATATTCTGTTGTGTGGTTTTGTTTTTTCATGAAAATCTTGTACAGCTTAGATATAATTCCCTTGTTGGAACAGTTCTGATAAGCACCAATAAACAACTTCAGCATAGGATCCTCAAGATCTGTTTCATTTTTTATATTGTGATCAAAATAACTTCTTACTTGAAGATATCTATAAAATTCAACATTTTCAAGGCCATATTTTCTCTTTAAATACTCAAAATCTCTAAATTGGCCTTTGTCTGTCAGGGACAGAAATGTTGTTATTCCTTTTGAGATCCATATCTTAAATCCTTGATCCATTTTGTTAGGTTTAAAACCTGGATCATAGGCACACCACTGAAGTAATTGCATTTTGTCAATAAGTTTATATTCTTCTGTAACTGTTCTCCAAGTTTTTAACTGGGTTTTAATCAGAGGATTTTGAACAGCATCTAAAGCTCTTCCTAGATTCTTAAAAACTAGCATTGCTTGAATTGGAGGGTTATTCATTGTGGAGAGTTCAATATCTTTCCACCTAGCTTGGAATGTTGGGGTACAAATATCTATTAAAGGTTTAATCTGGGCTGCAAAGAAGTAGTATTTAAAATGGGGAAGGGCCATCCCCCCTTCCTCCTTTTGGAGCTGTAACGTTTGAATTCTGATCCTCGGTTTCTTCCCTTGCCAAATGAATCTAGAAATGATTTTGTTCAGTTCCAGGAGATGTTTAGGGGGGATTTCTACAGGAAGCGCCTGAAATAAAAAGAGATAGCGAGGAAGAACATTCATTTTTACACAGTCAATTCTATGGCTTAAGCTAAGAAAAGAAATAGAGTTCCACCTACATATGTCTTTTTTAATTTTTATTAGGAGGGGGTCATAGTTAATCTCTGCAAGTGAGTCAGTAGATCTTGATAGGTTTACACCCAGATATTTTAGTGAGGTCTGATCCCAGTTAAGATCGAATCTCTTTTTAACATGATTGGGGGGTGAATAGTTAAATGACAAGATTTGTGTTTTTTGTACATTTAATTTGTATCCAGCATATCTACCGAATGTCTCTAGCAAGTTCATTAATTTAGGGAAGGATGATGAGGGTTGTTTTACATAAACTAAAATATCATCAGCATATAATGCCACCTTATGTTCTTCTTTGTTTATGTAAATTCCTTTAACATCTTCTGTCTGTCGTATTAATTGTGCAAGAGGTTCTATATACAAGGCAAAAAGCTGAGGAGACAGACCACCTTCCCTCCTCATTTTAGATAATATTTGACCTCTCTTAACTGGGTTTATAATTCCTTTCACATTAAATGAAATGACCTTTAATGTCTGCTTATTCATGTAAATGTCTATCTGACAGAAATCAAAGCCTTCTCGAGATATATAAAATGCACACAGCAAAATTCTCTCCCACAGAAAAAGGAATACAACAAGAACATATATGGAACAGTTTTAAACTTAAACTTTGGACAGGGGTTTCCTACAAACACTTTTAGAGAGAAGCTCGTAGAGGCTCGTATAGGAAGAGCCCTGTGGGGTTTTGGGGAAACAAAACTCCCGTTAGGGGATGTCCCACGCAGCAGCGTCAGTCGTGGGGCCCTAGTTTGTGGCCACATATTTTCCAGTTTATCAATCAAAAGCACAAATTGAAGATAGTTCGCCAATTCACAAGCCCCGACTTATTTAGATACAGAACAACAGTGTAGAATTCACACATACCTGTGAGGAGGGCACCACATATTATCAGTGCTGTTCATTACTTACAGGTTGCAGATAACATCATCTAGAGAGGTTATAGACCATCAGAGAGAGGTTATAGACCATCAGTCCTTATCCATGGGGGGTTGTCTTCTGAATTCTTTGAGCTTTTCTTTAAAGTGGGAGCGCTGATTTTTCTTAAGCCGCATGTTGTCCCGGTCCTCCGTGTCAGGCTCTGCATCTCCGCTCCACGCGCGCCGTCTCCCCGCCGTCTGCCAGGTGGACAGGTGCTGGAGCTCCTCTCGGGCTGGATCAGCAGTGGGCTTCACCACGTTAACTGGATGCCCCCGTGAAGCCATGTCTTTCGTCGCCTCCGTAGCGTCTTGGAACAGTCGGGGGCCGTCCGGGTAAAAGATTCGTATCTTCGCTGGATATGGTGTTTGAAACCTCACGTTTTTTGCCCTCAGGACCCTTTTCGCCTCAGCGTATTCACTGCGCTTCTTCAAAACCTCAGGAGGAAAGTCATTGTCAACATAAAACCGAACATTGTCACACAGCAGCTCCTTTTTCTGCCATGCCCGCCGGAGCACCTCTTCTTTAGTACGGGAGCTCCCGAATTTGAGCACGATGGAGCGGGGCTTGGCATTGGGGTCAGTAGGCTTTGGCGCCAGGGCTCGGTGCGCCCGTTGAATCCCAAGGTCTTCTTCCGTAGGGAGGTCGAGTGTGTTTTTAAGCAAACAGTCCAAAAAGCCAATCATATCGTTACCCTCTTTTCCTTCGGGCAGTCCGTAAATCCTCAGATTATCTCTCCTAGCTCGACCCTCCTGGTCTATCAGCCTAGCTTCCAGATTAGCTTGACGCTTTAGCAGCCCCTTTATTATTGTAGTTGTGGCCTGGAGCACGGTCTCTGTCTCGTTTATCCTCTCCTCTGCCTCGTCCAGCCTGTCATTTGCTCTTTTCAGTTCATGTTTAATATCAGCGAGTTGTTCCCTGTTGTCATTCCTGAACTCGCGAAGTTCGTGAAGAATGTTCTTCAAGCTAGCTTCTGGCCCGTCGTCGCCATGCGAGTGAGAACCCGGGGAGCTGCCTCCGTTATTTTGTCTAATTTCAGAGTTTTCTTCAGTAGTGTTTGTGGTCATTCTACTTCGAGTAGTTACCCCTTTCTCCATTATTAATTTATGAGTACTGGTTTTATAAACTTAGAGGGGTATATCATAAACCGTCGGGAAGCTCGTAAATTAGGCTGTCATCCTCTCTGTGGCCAAACCGGAAACCCTCCTGCCTCTTTCTAACCTTTAAAATATCTGGTTGAAATATAGATAGGTCAGTTCTGTTTATCTCACACCAAATCATAACAGAAGTCTGTGTCTTTTAAGTCTCATTTTTACATGGAGGTCTGTATGTGCTTTCACTTTTTCCCTGAGTATCATTAGCTAATTCTGCTAATAATACAGTTTTCAAGTCTTTGCAACTAAGGTCAATTTCATGGCAAAGTAGTGTTTGTATGGAATATGTATTTAAGTCTTTGGAAGAAAGTATTAATTGGGTGGAATCAACCTTTAAAATGGCGAATAATTAATCAAAATATTACTTGGCTGGAATCAATCTTAAAAATTATAAAGAACGATTTTTCTTTTAGATAGAATCAACCTTTAAAGATATAAATAATGAATCAAAATATTACTTGGCTGGAATCAGCCTCAAAAATTACAATGAATGATTTTTCTTTTAGGTAGAATCAACCTTTAAAAATATAAATAATGAATCAAAATATTACTTGACTGGAATCAATCTTAAAATTATAAAGAACGATTTTTCTTTTAGGTAGAATTCAACTTTAAAAATATAAATAATTAATCAAAATATTACTTGGCTGGAATCAACCTTAAAAAATGATAAAGAACGATTTTTCTTTTAGGTAGAATCAACCTTTAAAAATATCAATAATGAATCAAAATATTACTTAAGCCAGGGTCCTGAAATTGCGGTCCTGAAAGCAGCCTCCAACGGGAGGGGGCGCTGTGGCGAAAACACCAGGGTCCTAGAACTGCGGTCCTAGAACTGCGGTCCTAGAACTGCGGTCCTGAAACTGCGGTCCTGAAAGTGCAGCCTCCAGGCCTGCAGGGACATAATATTGGAAACATCTCACCATGTAGGCCACGTTGTTCAGTCCTGGGTACTTCCTGTAGGTGGCGCTCTGATCAGTGAGCAGGCGGTCACGGTCTGTGTCTGGAAGACTTCCGGGTCCAGGCTGAGCCCGCCGACCCCGAGGAGAGCGCCTCCCTCTGAAAGAGACACAAACAACTGAAGGTGAGTCTGAGGTTTAGGAGGTCTACAGCTGAACCACAGGAGTCAAGTCTCAGCTGACATGTTTGAGTAAACAAACAGACACACCCAGGACTCTGGGTTCATCCATCCATCCATCATCCAACCATCATAATGACCATGCTTGAGGTCATTCTGTCTTCCTCAGGCCATCACAGATATATTCAGGTGAAATCTGACCTCTTCCGGGAGTCAGTGGGGGTTGGGGGAGACGGGGCGTCGGCCTGCAGGATGCAGTCCATGTGGTCGTGGGCGGAGCTGTAGAGACGCTGAGCCACCTCGCTCTGTACTGGTCCATCGCCAAAAGCATCCATGATGTCGTCCATAGAGGGGAACTCACATTGGCCCCGCCTCTTTGCTCGCTGCCGCAGTTTGTTCCTGTGGTGCTCAATTTCTGACTTGTGTCGTAGAGCCACCTGCAGGTCAGCGTGGATGATGTTAGAAAGGTGAGAGATGGGCGAGAGGGCATGTTTGTTTGTTTTGGAGATTCGCTCACCTCCGTGTTGACCTTCTCAGTGAGGGTGGGGCTGGGCTGGGGCGCGGTGTGCGGCGGGCTCGGTCGAGGCTGCATGGCAATCAGCTGCACCTTGTTGGCCTGGCGACGCGTACCGTCAGAGGAGCCGCGAGACAGCCGGTCCACATGGTCAAAGATGGAGGACGAGGAGAGGAGCTCGTCTGGACCACCACCTGTGGTCAAAGGTCAGAGGTGAACAGAAGGTCAGAGAGGATCTTGCTGTTAGCTGATTGAAGCAGTGACTATTATTCATAATTAAACATTAACTACATTTTAGTTTATCTATGGTAAAGAGCCCTGTATGTGCATGAGCAGGTGATGATGTGAAGGTGAAACGTACCCATCTTGCTCCTCCCTTTGGTCCAGAACATCCAGAGAAAGAAGAACAAGACTAAACTTAATTTTTTAATGTCAGACCAATTAGAGAAAGGCAATGCTGTCACAGTCTCTTACCATTTTTGGTTGTCTTCCTGTGCTGCTTCCCCTCGCTGGGAGTGGCCACGGGCCTGGTGCTTTCTTCTGCCGATTCTCTGCCACTGGATTGGTCGCTTCCTAACGAGTCCCCATCTGAAGGGCTGAGCCTGAATGACAAACAAAAGGGTTTATTGATGGATCTTTGGGTTAACCTGCAATCAGGCCAGGAGTCTCTGACTAGAGTCAGCAGTCAACTCAGTGAGCATGTTTTTGGTATGTGGGAAGAAACCAGAGTACCTGGAGAATCTCACACAAGCACAGGGAGAACATGGAGAACATTCCAACATTTTGGAATTTTGTGGACAAGAAGACAATATCATGGCAAAAACACCCATCCATCAGTTATTGCTAACACTTTAGAAGAAACCAGGAGCCAATCCAGCTAACACTGGTCTGGAGGTGGGGCTCCACCTACGACTGGTCCCTGTCCAGTCACAGGGCTGACACACAGAGAAAGGACAACCAGCTCCGCTCATTCACTCCCACATCTGTGGGCTCTGCAGAGATGTCAGAGAACCAAGCCAGAGCCACAGGGCCCACACTGAACGGACGTGTCTGAGTTTGAATCAAGGGGCCTGAAAAGACTCACCTTCCCCTGCGGCGGCCGGACCGTGCTGCCTTGGTGGAGGACCCTTTGGACTTCGGGGTGTTGAGGTCTCCGCCGTCTGAGGGCGTAGCCTCTTTGACAGGAGCAGGGAGGGGCCCGGGCTCCTGGATGACCATGATGTCGTCTTTGCTGTGCTGGCCGAGGTGGAGCTTGGCAAAGTCAAAACCTTTGACGCTGGGAGCCTGAAGCTAGGAGGTGATATGGAGCAGCAGTGAGACAGTAGGCTCCAAATCAAAGACATTAATCATGGCCTGTTGAAAAACTACAACCATTTCTGTATCACATAAAAACAGACTGTATGGAACATCTGCCAAATGTCTCTAACTCCCACGGTCCAAGAAACCTGTATGAATTTTGTATACTATAATGTCTGTTTGACAAACTTTCATTCACTTTATTTGAGCCTCGAAGGCAAGACAAGTAAAAAACTCCTCAAACTGTATGTTATCCTCCCCTTCATTATCAGTCTGTGAATGTTTTTCTAACACTGTAACGTAGGGTTCTTCAATTTCCATGACTGGTGATGTATGAAGCTAACTAAAAGGCAAAGACATCTTTTGTGACCTGTTGCCTTAAAATGCAAACTGAAGACTTTGTCAGACTTTATAAAGATCAGTGGGAACCCTGTCAGAGAAATGCCTTACATCAATGCTCCTCCTTTGGCATCTCTCACCTTCTGTCTCTGCTGGATAGTGTTGATGGCATCCGGCTGAAACTCCAGCTTCTCTGAGCCGCACAGCTTCCAGTACAGAATAATGATGATGAAGACAGCCAGCAGGACGGGGACCACCACACCCACTATCAGCCAGATACTGCTGCTCTGGGTCTCTGCAGGAGGGACGGACAGTGTCTCCACGGCTGTAGACACAAGGACAATGAGCCATGAGAGCAGGTAACAGGTACGGTGAGCCATGAAAGCAGGTAACAGGTACAGTGAGCCATGAGAGCAGGTAACAGGTACAGTGAGCCATGACAGCAGGTAACAGGTACAGTGAGCCATGACAGCAGGTAACAGGTACAGTGAGCCATGACAGCAGGTAACAGGTACAGTGAGCCATGAGAGCAGGTAACAGGTACAGTGAGGCATGACAGCAGGCAACAGGTACAGTGAGCCATGACAGCAGGTAACAGGTACAGTGAGCCGTAAGAGGAGGTAACAGGTACAGTGAGCCATGAGAGCAGGTAACAGGTACAGTGAGGCATGAGAGCAGGCAACAGGTACAGTGAGGCATGAGAGCAGGCAACAGGTACAGTGAGCCATGACAACAGGTAACAGGTACAGTGATCCATGAGTCATGAGAGCAGGTAAAAGGTACAGTGATGAATGACAGCAGGTAACAGGAACAGTGAGCCATGAGAGCAGGTAACAGGTGCAGTGAGCCATGACAGCAGGTAACAGCAACAGTGAGCCATGAGCCATGAGAGCAGGTAACAGGTACAGTGATCTATGTGTCATGAGAGCAGGTAACAGGTACAGTAAGCTATTAGGGCAGGCAACAGGTACTGTGAGCCATGACAGCTGGTGACAGGTACTGTGAGCCATGACAGCAGGTAACAGGTACAGTGAGCCATGAGAGCAGGTAACAGGTACAGTGAGTCATAACAGCAGGTAACAGGTACGGTGAGCCATAATAGCAGGTAACAGGTAGAGTGAGCCATGAGAGCAGGTAACAGGTACAGTGATCCATGAGTCATGAGAGCAGGTAAAAGGTACAGTGATGAATGACGGCAGGTAACAGGTACAGTGAGCCATGAGAGCAGGTAACAGGTACAGTGAGCCATTCGCCATGAAGGCAGGTAACAGGTACTGTGAGCCATGAGCCATGAAGGCAGGTAACAGGTACAGTGAGGCATGAGAGCAGGTAACAGGTACTGTGAGCCATGAGCCATGAGAGTAGGTAACAGGTACAGTAAGCCATGAGTCATGAGAGCAGGTAAAAGGTACAGTGATGAATGACGGCAGGTAACAGGTACAGTGAGCCATGAGAGCAGGTAACAGGTACAGTGAGCCATTCGCCATGAAGGCAGGTAACAGGTACAGTGAGGCATGAGGGCAGGTAACAGGTACTGTGAGCCATGAGCCATGAGAGTAGGTAACAGGTACAGTGAGCCATGTGCCATGAAGGCAGGTAACAGGTACAGTGAGGCATGAGAGCAGGTAACAGGTACAGTGATGAATGACAGCAGGTAACAGGTGCATTGAGTCATAAGAGCAGGTAACAGGTACAGTGAGCCATGACTGCAGGTAACAGGTACAGTGAGCCATGAGCGATGAAGGCAGGTAACAGGTACAGTGAGCCAAGACTGGAGGTAACCGGTACAGTGAGCCATTAGCCATGAGAGCAGGTAACAGCTACAGTGAGCCATTAAGGCAGGTAACAGGTTCACTCTAGACAATGTGTTTCAGGGTTCTGTACTCACGTTGGGCAAGTGGTCTCTGAACTCGATGTCCGAGCACAATGGCGGCTCTCTGCAGGTCTACTCGGTTCAAGGTGGCTGCTGTTACCTCCGCAGGTACACGCTCACCACCTGGACCCTCCACGAAATAGAAGACCTCCAGGGGGCGCTCTGGACCGGACATCCTGGACACCCGGACCACCTAAGACACACAAGGTCCACAACAGGAACACAGGTGATACGACAAAAACATTTCAGCCAAATGCTTATTTTAAACTGGGGACATCTGACGGAGCTGGTCATCAATACAAAGAGACCCTAACAAAAGAAATCTTCGCTTGGATAAACCCTCTGGGCCGGACTGAGGGGGAACTGCTGAACTGTTACAGTCCATAACTCCCCTATCGAGTATCACACTTCTACCTTTGTGTCCAGTTTGTGGGACTCCTTCATAAATCCACTCAACCTGAGATCTGTGTGGCAGAGGATGGAGCCACACCTGTTGTGCCCACCTGTGCGATGTGTACTGTGGAATCAGTGCATACCTGCAGACTGTTGTTGCCCACAGCTGTGGCTCTCCTCCAGCGCCTCCTGGTGGCTCCCTGCAGACCCTCCTCCAGCAGCAGAGCCAGACGTCTCTCCAGTCGAGCCTTGAAGCTCCGCTCAGCCACCAGCTGCTCCTGCACGCCCAGCAGCACTGTGGACAGAAATACAGACTGAGGTCTCTGGCGAGCTCTGCCAGGGTCATAAACACAAACTGCTCAGGTGTGCTCACCTGTACGGACCCAGGTGGAGCGCAGGTGGTGAGAGATGTTCAGCTCGGGATAATGAAATGCTGCAGACACAAAGACACCTGTTACTCCAACCAGCTTATCATGACGTCTGATAAATAGATACCTCTTTATTTTCATACGTTCTGCGATCTGCAGGGCGGGGAAACCGACGTAGAAGCTGAACTCCACCAGGCTCAGCTTCCTGAGGTGCTTGCTGACCTCTGACCCAGGCAAGAAGTCCCGCCCATCACGCACAGCAAAGGTGATATCAACGGGAGCCTTCTTCTCTGGAGCTGGGGGGTTCCCACTCATGGTGATGTTCAGCAGCTGATAAGCACATGAACACGTGAGGACATGTCCGAGGGACGATCATTCACATTATCAATTAATTAAATGTCTAATTCACATAGTAAGTGAATTGGGCATGATGATGTCGTTGTGGTCTTCTGTGAGCTCTGTGAGACTCACCTGAACGGTCACATTTCCAGTCTCGTGCGTCCGTCTGCGTGACTCTGCGTACGCCATCATCAGCCCCCTCTCCACACGCTCGCTGAAGTTACAGACCCTGACGTTCACGTGGGCGGGGACAAACTGCAGCACAGAGTGAACCTGGTAACTGAGGTCTGGTACAATGTAGAGTGGTGACACGGTGGGAAGTGGGCCGGCGCCACGGGGCTGGGAACGCAGGGCGTTGATGACAGAAATGGCGGTGAAGATCAGCGGACCTGACACAACTCGAAAGGCAAAACTGGATGGAGTCCTCAGGAACTAAAGAGGAGGGAAGAAGGACACAAACACCTGAAGGTCATACGACTTCTTCAAGGAGAGACCAAGCAGGTAAAGGCACTGAGTTGGTGCAATGACAGCCTCTAGATCACATCTGAGGCCCCCTGTCGACTGATCCTGCGGTGACTGATCTGGTCATACGGTTTCTAAACATTGAAATTATTCATTCATTCATTCATTTTCTATACCTCTTTATCCCTTTCGGGGTCGGGATGGCTGGAGCCTATCTCAGCGGTCATCGGGCGAGAGGCGGGGTACACCCTGAGCAGGTCACCAGTCAATCACAGGGCCACATAGAGAGACAGACAACCATTCACGCTCACACTCATACCTAATGGCAGTTTAGAGTCACCAGTAAACCTATTGAGCATGTTTTTCGTCTGTGGGAGGAAGCCGGAGAACCTGGAGGGAACCCACACATGCACGGGAAGAACATGCAAACTCCACACAGAAAGGTCCCTGACCAACCCGGGAACTGAACTTGGAACCTTCTTGCTGTGAGGCACACGCACTACCTGCTGCACCACCGTGTCTAAAATAAAATAATAAATATCTCTAAACTAAAGCAGTCTCACCTTGGACATAAAAGTGACAGAGGCTCTTATTTTGAAAAGCAAACCAGTTGATTTGTTGAGGCTCTTGTTTCGAAAAGCAAACTCGGTGGTGGGTTAATGGGTGATTGACAGCACTGTGCCAAAGGTCACTTGCACTGATCAGTATTTGCTGATTCATCACACTGACTTTATCCCTAAAGGTAAAATAAAAACTGTTCTTGCTTTACTGCGTCTCACACACCTGAGGTGACCTGCACAGCACTGCTGTTGCTCTGAGGCCCACAGTGTTCAGGAACACTCTAGATCTCCGGACACTACAGAAGAGTAAACTTGGTGTAAAGGTGTGTGTACCTGCAGCTCCACTGAGCGGTTGAATTCCCTCCTCAGAAGGTCTCGGACCTGACTGAAACCTGCAGGGGACCCTCTGGAACTGACTGTAAGGCATAAACACAGATCAGCTGAGCTGTCGGACACCTCCTCTTCCTGTCACATGACTCTTGGTGGTCTTACCTACTCTGACCAGGTACATCTCAGGCTTGGTGACATTGCACAAGTACTGTCTGGTGGGCGGAGTCTGGACCACCTTAGGTGTTGTGACAGGTGGTGCTCTTGTCAGGCTGATGGCTGTGATCTGTGTGGTGGTCGTGGTCACCTTAGTGGTGGTGGTCCGGGTGGGTGGAGTCACACCTGGCTTCTCTACAATTACAGGAGGCCTCTCCGGTCTGTCAGGACGGGTGGGAGGTCCCAGTGGGGGAGGGGGGGGCACTCTGCTGGTGGTGTTGGAAGGGGGGCGGGGTGGGAGTCTGCCAGGAACTGGGGCATGGTCTTTGGGTTTTGGAGAAGGAGGAGGTTTTAAGGTGGTCAGTGGGGGGTGTCTTCTGTCTTCACCTGTGAGGGTGGGTGAGAGGGTCAGCGGGGGGGTTGGACCTAATGGGGGGCGTTTTGGCTCCTGTTCTTCAGGGGGACCAGAGTTTGGGGGTAGAGATGGAAGAACACCAGGGGTTTGGGTGGTTGTGGGAGCAATGGGAGGTCTAGATTCAGTCCAGTTGACCCGGTCCCTCTCCCTCTCCCGCTCCCGGGCAAGCAGGTTGGTGTAGTACTCCAGACTGTTCATGTCCGGCAGCAGCAGCTCCGTCGGCTCCAGAGGCACCATGTCCTCCAGGTCATAGTCCTCGTCCCAGGTGGGGAAGACATCAGGATGCAAGGGGCGGGTGTGCAGGGGGATACTGGGGGTGGAGGAGGAGGGGGCGAGGGGCGAAGAAAGGGGGAGGTAGGGACGGGCAGGGAAGCTGTTGTCAAAGGAGACCCAGTCCCCGCCTTCATTCTCATCATATGGGTGGCTGGGAAGTGGCGTGGCGAGAGCCAGCTCCTCCCCATCAGGCACCATGAAGGACAAAGTTTCCAGGTAGTCTCCAGAGCCCCAGGCCTCCTCCAAAGAGGGGCCCTGCTCCCAGGGGGGAGGTGGGGTGAGGGTGGGCTGGGTGTGAGGGGGGAGGGGTGGAGGGAGGCTGGGGGACAGCAGGTCAGGAGGCTTCAGAAGGAGATGAATCCCCTGAGCACCAGAGTCTGAGTCCAGGGGCCGGGGTGGGGAGGAGGAGGAAGGAGAGGAGTGGGACGGTGACGATGACCGAGGATATGATGGGGACTCTGTTGTCTCGTTAGAGTCAAACACACCTGAAAGACAAAGAGAGGGGTTAGAAACAGACACAGACAAGAACCAAGAGTCCAGGCCAAGGACTAAGAGTCCAGACCAAGAACCATGAGTTCAGACCAAGAACCATGAGTTCAGACCAAAACCCAAGAGTCCAGACCAGGAACCATGAATTCAGACCAAAACCCAAGAGTCCAGACCAGGAACCATGAGTCAAGACCAAAAACCATAAGTTCAGACCAAAACCCAAGAGACCAGACTAGGAACCCAAGAGTCCAGACCACAACCCAAGACTTCAGACCAAGAATCATGAGTCAAGACCAAAATCCAAGAGGCCAGACCAAGAACCAAGAGTCCAGACTAAAAACAACAAGGACCAACAGTCCAAACCAAGAACCAACAGTTCAAACTAAGAACTCCAAGGACCAAGAGTCCAGACCAAGGAACAAGAGTCCGGACCAAGGACCAAGAGTCTGGACCAAGAACCCAAAAGTCCAGACCAAGGACCAAGAGTCACGACCAAGGAACAAGAGTCCAGACCAAGAACCAAGAGTCCAGACCAAGAACCAACAGTTCACACTAAGAACCCCAAGGACCAAAGGTCCAGACCAAGGACCAAGAGTCCAGACCAAGGAACAAGAGTCAAGACTAAGAACCCAAGAGTCCAGACCAAGGACCAAGAGTCCAGATTAATCCTTGTGGGTAATCAGGGACATTTTTGTCCTTACAGACAATTTTTTGCTCAACTTTTGGCCATAATTTTGGCAGTGTTTCTCAGTATTGAATGACTTTTTGTAGGAAGTTTTTTTTTCATGGAAAGTCTTAAAATTCAAAGTTTGATTTTTGTCAAAGGTCTAAGGTTACCGTAGAACAAATTTACTACCCTTTGAGGTTATCAGAGGACATAAATGTGTATGTATATATGTATATTTAAGCCTGATCTTTGAAAAAAATCCTCAGCCCTTCAACATTTATAATATTGATAATAACTAAATTTTTGTGTATTTTTCTCATTAAAATTCATACATCATGTAATGAAGTTGGCATTTAAAGGGTTAAAAAAATAAATAATTACATATTTGGTATTTTTGATTAGAACTGAAGTTGACTGGGGTGCTGGTTTGGCCGAGTGGTTGGCACCCCATGTACTTGCTTCTGCCGGTCCAGGTTCAAATCCCGCCTGTGACCAGTTTGCAGAGTGTCTTCCCCTACTCTCTCACCCCCTTTCACAGACCTATCCACTGTCTCTCTCCTATCAATAAAGGCATAAAATGCCCCAAAAAATACATAAAAAAAAAAAAAAAGAAAAAAAGAACTGAAGTTGACTGAATGATTTGAGCAAAAAAAGTACAAAAAAATAATAACCTGTTATGTTTTCATAGCAGCTTTGGGAGAGGACATTAATGTCCTCTGCTAACCTCAAAGGGTGGTAAATTACAAATTGGACACTACAAAATAGATTAACAATGCATGAAGATCAGTTTTGTTACTAATCTTATGTACAGTCATGGAAAAAATTGTTAGACCACCCTTGTTTTCTTCAATTTCTTGTTAATTTTAATGCCTGGCTCAACTAAAGGTACATTTGTTTGGACAATTATAATGATAACAACAAAAATAGCTCATGAGAGTTTAATTTAAGAACTAAGAACTATTCATTTTCCATGGTTTTCTTGATAATAACCAAAATTACTTAAATTCTTACATCAATAGCTATGGCATTGTACCGCCAAAAACACTACTTTTAAGCATTCCATGTTTTCTTTTCTGTTTGCTTTAAACACATGATACACACAAGAGTTAATACTTGATTGCATAACCATTGTTTTTTATGACTGCAGCCATGCGTCTTGGCATGCTCTCCACCAGCTTCTGACATTGTTCTGCTGTCACAGCAGCCCATTCCTGTTGGACAAATTCAAACAAATTTTCTTTGTTTTTGGGCTTGTGGTTCTCCATTTTGAGTTTGATGATTTTCCACAGGTTTTCAATTGGATTAAGATCTGGTGATTGAGCAGGCCAAGGCATGGTGCGAATGTTGTGGTTCTCCATCCAGGCTTTAACTGACCTTGCCGTGTGGCAAGGGGCATTGTCTTGTTGGAAAATCCAGTCATTTGAGGCAGGAAAGAGTTTTCCAGCTGATGGAAGAAGACTGTTTTCAAGGGTAGTCCTGTACATGACCTGGTTCATTCGGCCTTCACACAATTGCATTTGCCCTGTTCCATTCAGACTGAAACAACCCCAGATCATGACTGATCCACCTCCATGTTTTACTGTAGGGGCAAGACAGTCTGGGTTGTAAGCTTCTCCAGGCTTCCTCCTAACCAGTAAGTTGGCTGGAGTGGGCATCAATTCAAAATTGGATTCATCACTGAAGAGAACCTTAGCCCAGTCATCAACAGTCCAATCCTTGTGGTCTCGAGCAAAGAGTAACCGGGCCTTCCTCTGCCTTTCATTGATGAAGGGCTTCTTGCGTGCTCTGTGTGACTTCAAACCAGCTTCAACAAGTCGGTTTCGAACTGTCCTTGCTGAACAAGTCACATTTCTCGACAGTGCCCACTCATTTTAAGGTCCCTGGAGGTCTGACGACGATTCCTGACACAGGAGCGGATGAGTGCACGGTCATCTCGTGGGGTAGAAAGACGCGTTTCCTGCCACGGCCAGGTAGCAATTTGGTAGTGCCATGTTCAGCTTGTTTTTTTGTTGTAATGAACGGCTGTCTTGGAGATCTTCAGTTTTTTCGCTACCTGTCTCTCACTCATGCCAATTTCCAGCAGTGCCAAGATGGCTGCCTTTGTGGCTTCACATAATTCTTTTGTTTTAGGCATTATGTGAGAGCTGACAACTTCTGAGTTGTGCTACGGCTTGAATGTAAGCAGGAAACCACTCTAGGCCTTTGCATGTGCAGTGCTGCTTGTGACATGAAATGGCCTCTTATATACCCTGGGAATCAATTAAGCTTAAGAATGTCAAATAGGACATAAAGTATTATGTGACCAGCTGCATTTTTTGTTGTGTTCATTGTATTATACGTTTAGTGGTACCAGATATTAGAATGAACAAGAAATTGAAGAAAACAAGGGTGGTCTAATAATTTTTTCCATGACTGTATATCTGAGCCTAGTCTTTGAAAAAAATCCTCAGCCCTCCAACATTTGTTAAATTGATAATACCTCAGTTTTTTGTGTATTTTTCCATAAACATTCTTACATCAAGTATTCATATTGGAATTTGAAGGGTTAAAATAAAATAATTACATATTTGTTTTTTTAATTGGAACTGAAGTTGACTGAATGATTTGAGCAAAAAAAAAGTTAAAATAATATATTAATCTGTTATGTTTTTATAGCAGCTTTGGGAGAGGACATTAATGTCCTCGGCTAACCTCAAAGGGTTGTAAGTTAAAGCAATCCACAAGGGTTAAGAACCCAAGAGTCCAGGCCATGGACCAAGAGTCAAGACCAAAGGAACAAGAATCCAGACCAAGGACCGAGACTCCAGACCAAGGACTAAGAGTCCAGACCAAGATCCAAGAGTCCAGACCAAAAACCAAGAGTTAAGACCAAAGGACCAAGAGTCAAGACCGAGCAACAAGAGTCCAGACCAAGGACTAAGAGTCCAGACCAAGGACCATGAGTCCAGACCGAAAACCACGAGTCCATATCAAAATCCAGGCAATAACCAAGAGACCGAATTTATGCTTGGATGGAGACAACAGATGGATGGATGCACTGGCCTACTGCAAACTTTAGGAAATGGATATGCAGGGTGGATTTTAGTACTTGGTGCATGCATAAACTCAGTAACTGGATTGATAGACGTCCTGGGCAGATGGTCCCTTTGAGTTTTTTCATAGAGTAGTTTCTGCAAGAGCTCCTGTTTAACAGTCCACCCTCGTGCTGATGGGGATTAGAATTGGTATTAATCAGACATAAAATCCTGGTTCACCTCAAATTTCCTCAAGCTTAACAGTGAAAAACTGAACTACCTCCAAAAAGCTCTAAATCTATGCTCTCTAAAGTTGACAGCTCCTGGATCTCCCCACCTCCTCAGGTTTAGAGTCTGGGTGTCCCTCTGTCCTTCCAGTTTCACATTAATAACATCACCCATATCATTCCATTGTCTGTTGTGTTTGGATGATTTCATTTTCTGATTTAATTGTTGCTGTTTCTAATCTCATACAACGTCCTTGAGTGTCATGAAAGGTGCTTTTAAATAAAAATGTATTATTATAATTGATCTTGTTCATCAGTGATGTTAAAGCTACCTCATTTGTACCTAGAAAAGCACTCCAAGTGTGCAGACCTCCGTCAAGCAGCTCAGTTCCACCCATATATAGTGATTTACTTATATAGTCCTATATCTATTTTATACATACATTATGGAATGAAAAATATTGATTTGTAAGAAGTGTGATTATTGTTGACATGAATATCCTCCAATAGAGTGACCTAGTCAGCCGTGGGTCTTGTGCATCTTGTACAGAAGTTGGTGTTGTGCACGCCGCAGCGCTACCGGTGGGTGATGCTGCCAGCTTGCCTGTCAGAGCCAAACCACGGCACTTCAGTGTATGGCACGTTCGCTCTATGTTGACTTTGGTGATTAGGTTTATACTCACACACAGACTTCTGCTGTGACGGACTATTTCTGTATTGACATTGTCAGCAGCCACGTATGGAGGGACTGTGGGTGAGCAGATCTGCTGTGTTTGTTTCTATAAAGTTAATGTTACAGTAATGTTAGTAGTAGCTGTCAGTTGTAGAGGACCCAACTAGAGGGAATGAATGGGATTTGCTGTTTAAAGCTTTAGTGTTTTTGTGACGTCAGTCTGGATCGGACCTTGACCAAACCACAGCTCTGGTAAAACTGTCATGAAAATCCATCAAGTCGTTTCTGCGTAATCTTGGTAACAGATGAACAAACAAACACAGAAAACATAACCTCCTAGGTGGAAGTAATAAAGCTAAGCTAGGCTAATTGGCTAATGCCTTAAGCTTTATAATTAGCACCATTCGTGGCAGTTAGATCGATCAGAATAACAAACTCATAAAGCAAAGAAACAGGTTTTATCAATAGTTAAAGTAGATAGAGTTAAATACTTCCATGGGTTTAAACATTTAAAAAATGACTATATGAAATTATTTTACAAATACATCCTGATTTTAGATTGAATTTATTCTGAGTCATGTAAATCTTAGAGGCCTGTTTCCTGTTTAACCGTCTGTCTTTGTGTTGCACTCGAGCAGGCCTCTCAGCTGGTGCCTGGTCATGGTGATGACAAGTATCACGTGCAAAGAAAGAGAAAGAGGGAGGATGGAGGAGAAATATGGAGAAGGATCATAGAAACATTTAGTTTGTTCAGATCTACAAATAAAACTCTATGTCCCTTAGCTCCACCACCACAGGCCGGACCATTCAGATGAGGTGAGACATGAAAACATCTGAGGAACTCTGAGTCAACGTCTGGAGGTCAAAAAAAATTTCTACTGGATTGACACATCAACTAAAAACCCAGACCAGCATCATTTGAAAATCAAGCTTGATGGAGAGCTCTCCACAAGCTCCACAAGCACCGGCCAATCCACTGCCTGCTCGCTCAGCTCCTGTGGCCAACCTTCGCATGCTTACTTCCTGTCCCATTTACTTCCTGTCCTGTTCATCTCCTGTCCCATTTGCTTCCTGGTCCGTTTGCTTTCTGTCCCATTTGCTTCCTGGTCCGTTTGCGTTCTGTCCCATTTGCTTCCTGTCCCATTTACTTCCTGTCCCGTTTGCTTCCTGTCCCGTTTACTTCCTGTCCCATTTACTTTCTATCCCTTTTACTTCCTGTCCCATTTACATCCTGTCCCATTTACTTCCCGACCCATGTACTTCCTTACCCGTTTACTTCCTGTCCCATTTACTTCTTGTCCTGTTTGCTTCCTGTCCCATTTACTTCCCGACCTGTTTACTTCCTGTCCTGTTTACTTTCTCTCCTGTTTGCTTTCTGTTCTGTATACATGTCCCATTGATTTCCTGCCCTGTTTACTTCCTGTCCCTTTTACTTCCTGTCCCATTTACTTTCCGACCCGATACTTCCTCACCCGTTTGCTTCCTGTCCGGTTTACTTCCTATCCCGTTTGCCTCCTATCCCTTTTACTTCCCGACCCATTTACTTCCTCACCCGTTTACTTCCTGTCCCATTTACTTCTTGTCCTGTTTGCTTCCTGTCCCATTTACTTCCCGACCTGTTTACTTCCTGTCCTGTTTACTTTCTCTCCTGTTTGCTTCCTGTTCTGTATACTACATGTCCCATTTATTTCCTGTCCTGTTTACTTCCTGTCCCATTTACTTTCCGACCCGATTACTTTCTGTCCCGTTTGCTTCCTGTCCGGTTTACTTCCCAACCCGTTTACTACCTGTCCCATTTACTTCCTGTCCCGTTTGCTTCCTGTCCCATTTGCTACCTGTCCTGTTTGCTTCCTGATCTCACTAATCACAGTCACATGTGTCTCTGTGAGCACCCCCTTGTGTCTGAACTGACTAACTGAAGTCAGATCACCTGCAGTCACCTGAGTTAAAGGGATATTGTATTCTTGAAGTGGGGTTGTATGAGCTCCATGTGGCCACAGAGTCCATTAGATGCAGTTGCTTGTTATGTCTACATCCCTCTCATCTGATGTAAACATAACAAGCTAGCGGCTTCAGATGCCGGTTGTAGCCTTGTGTAACTTTTATGAAGTGTTGTTATTCTTTTGTTAAGACTTTTAAGACTTTGTGAGGATGAGACAGCGTAGGAAATTATGACAGTGCCTATGAAGTTTCATTCACTTTGGGGTCAAGAGGATACCTGTATGAACCGGAGTTCACAGAAGAAGAGCTGCTGTAATCGAAACTGAACAGGCTGAAAGAAATACTGAGGAAACATTGGTGGAAATTGGAAGTCAAGAAAGAGTCAGAAATACACAGTGGTGCCCACAGACCACAAGTGGATCTACGGACTTCACTGTGTGAGTCAGAGGACACTGAGACTCTCACGTCGTCTTTATCACTCATCAAACAGACTTCCCTGCTCTTCTGAATCCTGGTATTTTGTGGACATTCTTCAATTTCTCAAAGATAAACTGGAAAAACGTCCCAAACCTGAAGGACCTCATGACAGTTTATCCTCAAAGTCAGTAATAATGATCTGTCAGAGACAAACAGGCAGAGTGGAGGAGGCTGTTTGCCAAAACACTGCAGACTACTTGTGTGTTTGTCTCTTTCTCACAAACACACATCCAACCATTACTGTGTATATATACATGTGGCAAAAATTGCTGGTACCCTTCTGTTAAAGGAAGAAAAACTCACATGGTCACTGAAATAACTTGAAACTGACAAAAGTAATAAATAAAAATTTAGTGTAATCAACTAATGAAAATCTGACATTGCTTTTTAATTGGTGTCCAACAGAATTATTTTTAGAAATAAACCAATGAAACTGGCCTGAACAAAAATTATGGTACCCCTATAAAAGATTAATATGATGTGACCATAGGGACATGTTAAACTCAGGTGTGTCCTGTAATATTTATCACAGGTGTCCTCAAGCTTGTAATCAGTCAGTCTGCCTATTTAAAGGCTGAAAAGTGGTCACTGTCCTCTTTGGTATCATGGTGTGTACCACATTGAACATGGACCACAGAAAGCTAAGGAGAGAGCTGTCACAGGGGATAAGAAAGAAAATTATAGACAAGCATGTTAGAGGTAAAGGTAGAGAATCAGAATCAGATCGCACTGAGCCAAAGTGGACTTAATGGAGGACATCACTGTTGAAAGCAAATCATAACAAAGCAAAACTGGAATTTGTCAAAATGCATATTTACAAGCCACAAAGCTTCTTGGAGAATGTCCTTTGGACAGATGAGACAAAACTGGAGCTTTTTGGTAAGTCATATCAGCTCTATGTTCACAGACACAAAAATGAAGCATACAAAGAAAAGAACAGGTTAGGGTTATTTTCAACCCCACTTCAAAAACACTGAACTATCCCTTTAACAAGCTCATTAGTGGACAACACTCAAAGTTTTCTCAGGCGTATTCCAGCTCTGACCTGAACACACCACACCTTTAGTATTGGAGGACTATCCCTTTAAGAAAAGTCAGCTCACCTGCTGCAGGTGAGCTTGATGTCACCATGGAAACCAACATGACCGCCGACAGCAGGATCACAGAGAGCGGCATTCTGACCGCCATCCTGCAGCGAGTCCTGGAGCCGGGGCCCACGGGGTCCATGATTCTCAGAGAGCCCCAGGTTTGACCTCCAATGACCTTGGAGGACCTAGACACAGAGAGGAAGATGGTGATGCCAGAGGTCAGAGGTCAGGAGATATAACTGTTCAGCTGTAAGTAGGACAAAGGTCATGATGACAGCACCATGGAAACACTCAGAAGCTTAATTAATCCTGCTGTTTAATCACACAACCAATTACCTATCACAATTTTGACCTCTGACACAACTCTGGTAGAAACGGGTGAGTGTCCACAGCAGGTCTTCATTTCACTGGTTTGAAGTTCCTTACTGTGGCATTAGCTGCAGTCCTCAAACCTCAGACCAACAGCAGCTTCCCCCACAGAACAGGAGCCCTCAACTGGGGGGTTCTGAGAGGCTGTCGCAGCACAGCGAGAGTTAAGGTGCTAATCACGAGCCAAAGATAGTGATAATGCAAATTAAATAGAAGGGCAGAACCTGGACAACAAGCAATACTAACCTGTTCATCCCTGAACACAACTGGAACAACAACGGTGGATAACAACGGATCAGAGTCGGCACATCACTACAGCATGATCATCGCTGTCAGTCATCGATCAAAACACCTGATCAGCAGGATCACCACAAACTGCATGATCATCTGGGTAAATAATCTTTAACGTGATCAACAGGTTTAATAATCTCTGATTAACATGATCATCAGGTTTAATAATCTCTGATTAACATGATCATCAGGATCAATAATCTCTGATTAACGTGATCAACAGGTTTAATAATCTCTGATTAACATGATCATCAGGGTCAATAATCTCTGATTAACATGATCATCAGGATCAATAATCTCTGATTAACATGATCATCAGGTTTAATAATCTCTGATTAACATGATCATCAGGGTCAATAATCTCTGATTAACATGATCATCAGGTTTAATAATCTCTGATTAAGATGATCATCAGGGTCAATAATCTCTGATTAACATGATCATCAGGTTTAATAATCTCTGATTAACATGATCATCATGGCTAATAATCTCTGATTAACATGATGATCAGGGCTAATAATCTCTGATTAAGATGATCAGGGTCAATAATCTCTGATTAACATGATCATCAGGGCTAATAATCTCTGATTAAGATGATCAGGGTCAATAATCTCTGATTAACATGATCATCAGGGTCAATAATCTTTAACATGATCACCAGGATCAATATTCTCTCGTTGGCATGATCACTGATATCAGTTCTCCATCATAACAGCTGATCAGCAGATTATTGATCAGCAGATTATTGATCAGCTGATGGTCGCCTCTCTCATTAACCCACATTAAAGCCTGATGAGTCTGTGCTCGGGTCTGTTCGGTTGTGTTCGGTTTCGGTCGGGCTCGGCTCGCGCGCAGGCCTCCCTCCGCCCGGCTCGGCTCGGCTCGGCTCGGTCTCCACTATCACACTGACCCCGTTATCAGACAGACCTCCACCCGTCAGCAGAAACGATCCGGTCCGGAAACAATCCGGTCACGGTGCTGCTGCTGATGCTCGGCCAGAGCGGAGCCTCCTCCCGCAGCCTGAGAACCGCCGCACGGTCACGGATGCCTCAGAAAAGAAAAAAAAAAAGCTGCCGCTGGAGAGCGGCAGGCAACCCCGCAAAGCCCCGCAGAGCCCCGTTAACGGAGCTGCCTACTGAACAGTCACCATCACCGAGCCGAACCGAGCCGAGCTCACGGCCCGGTGAAGCCTCAGTCCGGATCACACCTACCTTCCATCCTGGAGATGCGGTTCCGGCGCGTCACGCCTCTCCGTGCGGTGCCGCGCGGCGCGCTCCCTGCGCGGAAGGAGGAGGAGACCCCGCAGAATCAGAAACACCTTCATCAGACCGGAGTCTTCATCACCGAGGTTGCACGAGACACAAGCACACATCCACATTACCGGGGTTAGGCCCCGCCCACCGCTGGAGCCGTCTGGTGGTTCAGTCTGGTCCCGGTACCAGGCCGACCCATCACACAGTGCCCGCGCACACGCACAATGATTGTTGACCCACAGATTAACGGAGGACAACAAACAAACAAAAACTGAACCAGGACTCAGTGATCAGTGAGAACAGCAGTGTCCCGAAACAGTTCATCAATTAGCCTGTCAATCAGCCTGGATAAACATGAATATAGCCTATATATATATATATATATATATATATATATATATATATATATATATATATATATATATACACACACACAGGGTCGGAATGTGACTCATTTTCAGCCCTGGAATTTCGTGCCTCAGACCGGCCCACTTTATATCATGACCTATTGTATTAAAATAATGTAATCATAACTTTACATGTTATGTGCGCAATAACATTTTTTTCACTGGCAAAATATGCAGGTCTATTACATCTAACATTCATTATCTTATTCATTTTCAATTATGTTCTTTGTTTACTATCTAACTTTTGATGATAAAAAGGGCCACTCCTATCATTTGGGCACAGAAAGTGGTTATATAAACTGATGCTTGCTTGTTCACACTCTGTTACAACAGCTCACCTGTTTCTGACAGCAGCAACAGCAGCAATCCCTTCCTCACCACTTTCCTCTGCGTCTGCCTCTGACATTAAATCACATTTTAAAAAATAGTTAATAGTCAGCCTTCTAATCAATTCAAGTCAATTGCATTATTGTAGTGCTGAATCATCAAGCATCAATTATCTCAGGGCAGTTTTCATATAGAGTAGGTCCACACTATACTCTGATGTTAATTCTAATATTCACTCAGTGAACATTGGAATCCTACCTGCCCACCCTGCATCTGTGGTGGGCTCATGGCTGGTGCTTGGTGCATCAGCATCTCGCTTCTGGGACTGGGGGGGGGAGGGGGGAGCTACAAGACAAAGTTTCCCCAGTTATGTTGCGTCGTCGCATCACACGGTGCAAGTTGCATTTTATTCAGCATCTTGCCTTACCAGTTTCATCGTCATCCTCTGTCGTTTCAGACCGCAAGCCCGTTTTATTAAAAAAGTGGCTATTTTTCACATTTTGCTGCATCATTTTCAAGCGCTTTCCTCTTTTGAATTCTTATGTTTTCCGCGCCACCCTTGCTCTTTTTATCCATCTTGTAGGCGGCCAGCACCGTGGCTACTAGCTGGCTCATCGCACAGACTCCGACTGGCGGAGCTAATTGTTTTTAGCCTGCACGGACGGTTTGTTACGTCAGGATGCCTCTGAAAGAAAAAAAAAGCTGCCGATGGAGACGGCCCGCAGGGTCAGCAGTAACAGCATGTAACCCACTCAGTGCCATGAATGAACATCAAACCAAAAAATTATAATAACATTAAAAAATGTAGCCTATCTTAACACTGGCCCTCGCGGCCCAAACGTCAGAATTGTCGGGAATTGTCCCGGTAAAAAATAATGATAATAATTTTATTAATGCTGATAAAAATGATCTCCGGCTTCTCTGCGATAATTTTTTATCACCTGTTCAAAGCTGTTCATCTGGATCCAGCAGGGGGCGCTGAGCAGTTCATTCTGCCACAAGTACTCAACGAAGATAAGTAACACACGTGTGCGGACCAGAGTGTAGACCAGAGTCTGGAATCAGAGTCTGGATCAGAGTGTAGACCAGAGTCTGGATCAGAGTGTAGACCTAGAGTCTGGCTCAGAGTGTAGACCATGATGCAGTGCTGTTCCTTCGTCCTGCTGACCCTCAGGCTGCTCACTGAGGTTACAGGTGAGAGATCTGGACAGGTGTGCGTGATCACAGGTCCACTCTTTGTCATTATGAACTCAATCACAGCCAGGTGACCTAATATTTTGACCCCCTCAGAGAGCTCTGGCAGAGACCTGGTCTCAGGTGTAGGCCTTAAGTTTGAGCACTTCAGTAATTAAAAACATTTTAATGATAAATCTTCACCACTGTCACCATGATATGTGCAAGACACTAACGAGTGAGCAGGTGAGATCACCTGTCCACACTTGCTGACTGCTGAGATGAATTAGAGTGTGATTATTATATATATATTTATATATGAATTTATAGATGAGTCATTGTGATTCTTAGGATCTTACTTTGTGAAATATAGTTGTATTTATATATTTGTGTTAAAGTATAAATGTGTTCACAGCTTCTGTCCGTGTGGAGGCCTTGAGGTCATCTGGTGGAAACATGACGGCTAATCCAGGATCAGGTCAGACTGTTAGCTCCTGAACAGGTTTCAGGTTTAGATTTTAAATAAGAGGCTAAGATGACGACACTTACTGATGTTGTTGGTTTGTCTGATGATTCCTGAGCGTCTGGTGTCAGTGATCAAACTGATTTAATTTGATCGCAAACATAAATTTGTGTTGATCTTTAATCATATTTCCAATCAGAGCTTTTCGGTTTGACCCTGCTCTCTAAGTTTGTTACTGTTGGTCATCGTCTCTTAGTGACGTATTTCATTATTCCAGTGATTTGAAGAGACGCCTTTCGTTATTCTTTTAAGTCTATTTTGTATTTTTAGGAGAAGTGCAGAACCAGCCTAATGTGACCCTGAATGGAACTTTCTCTGCTCTCTTTGGATCCATCGGTGAGAATAAAAACTCATAACGAGCTCCAGTTTCATCTAAAAGACTGTGATAAAAACACATCTGCATTTAAATGTAATTATTGAATAAATTAGGGATGGGCTAACCCAGCGACCAAGATGACTGTGATCTGATTTTCTCTGTTAAAGGGACAAACTGTGAATCATAGACAAATATTTATAACGTAGCCAAAGGCTCATATTAAAGACAGTTTATGATAAAAGGCTTTTAGCTTGAGTGAGCACAGAAAAGTTTCTTTGACAAACCAAATTAAAGACGTTCAGTGTAAATGATGCTGACTGACTTTAATAATTACCCCGAGCTCCTTTTTCTGATGTGAAAGTTACTGAAGTAAGATCAGCTGATCAGATGGATTTAGACCAACAGAGTCAGGAGGAGCTGAGGGCCACATGAGGCCCCTCTGTTCTCAAGAACATCAGCGGATCTGATGACCTCTGGCAAAGGTCAACGATCTTTCACGTGCATCTTTATCCCATCTCGCCGACCAGATGTTGCGGGGAAGCGTGTTTTCACACCGGAGCAGGAGGCGGAGTCTCGGATCATCGGCGGTCAGGAGGCGTGGGCTCACTCGTGGCCCTGGCAGGTGTCCCTCCGATTTGCCTCCATGCCGGCCTGCGGGGGCGCCATCATCGGGCCGCTGTGGGTCATCTCTGCTGCACACTGCTTCAAGAGGTCAGAGGTCACAAACTGAGGGCTCCACTACCCTCAACGATCTATGAGACACATGCACTACCATAGTGACATCACACAGGTGAGCAGGAGGGTGGAGCCATGTGAACACATATTCAGTCCTGCAGAGTCGGGCCTCCATCCTGCTGTAGGCCTCTCTACCTCATCAGTCTGACATTAGGCTGCAGAGATAGTGAGGCCTCCATCCTGCTGTAGGCCTCACTACCTCATCAGCCTGAGGTCAGGCTGCTGATGACCTTATCAACGACTGAAGATCCAGAACTTTAAATCATCCAAACTTCAGACCCAGAGCGAGTGCAGCGGCTTCGGGGCTTAACTGCCCGTTACTCTATCTGCAGGTTCAACAGAGCGTCTTTCTGGACTGTCCTGGCAGGTAAACATGACCTGGACAATCCTCATGAGCCGGGACAACAGGTGAGACCACACTGCAGTTGACCATATGTGATGATTTCTTATTGCTCCACTTCTGTTGGTTTTGTTGTTTCACACCTGTTGGCTTTGTTTCACACCTGTTGGTTTGATCACGTTACTGTGGTTCAGGTGGATGAATAGAGACACCTGGCAGGTTAACAGATGATCATGTGACCTTGTTCTGACTCCAGCTGGTGGGCGTGGCCATGATCATCTCCCATCAGGGCTACAGCCCTCGCACCAAAGAGAGAGACCTGGCTCTGCTGAAGCTCAGGACACCGCTGGTCTTCAACCACTTCGTCAGACCCATCGACGTGTGGACCGCCCCCCTGCCCCCCTTCAGGCGGTGCACCATCACGGGCTGGGGCTCCACACGAGAGAGTGAGACGCCACCTTCACACCACACTCATGCTAAGCTCAGGAGATGTCAGGTGGACCAGCATGTCCTGGTTCTTCGGTCTGGTCTTAGTCACTCCAAACCAATGAATCTTTTTTACTGAATGTTTGTTGCTCCATAAATATCCTGGTGATGTTAGGTAAACTAAACATTCCTGACTGATGTTAAACATGCAGACACGTTTAACTGGGGCCACATCAGTCTCAGAAAAAGTCTGGACTACCAGGAGCTGACTCAGTTCCTTTTGGTCCTTTCAGTGTCTGAACGAAGTTTGCTGATCATCTGCAGAACATCTCAGCAGCGTCAGGTCTTTGTTTAGGTCCAGAAATAAAGATTGATGTTTGCTCTTGCTTTCATTAGATGGCCCTCGAGTGAACCGACTCCAGGAGGTGAATGTGACCATACTGCCCCCTGATGTTTGCAACCAGTACTACCTGGGCAGGATGAGACCCTCGATGTTCTGTGCTGGGAAGGACGGGGGTGGAGCTGATGCCTGTCAGGTAAGGTCAAGAGAAATCTTTGAGTGAGAGAGTCCTTTTTTGCAGTCCTTTTTGTGTCCACACGAGTCTGTCTCCTAAAGGAGATCCTCGTGGAGCTTGATGGACAAAGATCCAACTCCACAGCAGGAATCAGCAAGCCGGACCGCTGGCCCAACACTCTCTCTTCAATCTGAGCTAAAGGCAGGTAGTGATACCTTTTTCTCCAGCATGGTCCTGGATTCTGTCCCATATTTGTCCACAGTCTTGACTTTAGAATCATCCTGATGTCTCTTAAAGTGGTCCAGATGTGGTCCTGGTTTTTGTTTCCAATGTGCTCCTGGTTCTTTTCTGTAAAGTGATCCTTCTCAAGCCTCAAACGTGGTCCTGATGTCTTCAGTGTCTTGCTTCTTGTTCCCTCTTGGTTTCTCTAACATGCTCCTTTAACTCTCAAGGACCTAATGTCCTTCCCTAATGTCTCTAACAAGGTCCTTGGACTTCTTCAACAAAGGTCCTGTTTTGTCCTCAGGGGGACTCTGGTGGCCCCCTGTCCTGCTTCACAGGTCACCGGTTTGAGCTGGCTGGTGTGGTGAGTTGGGGGGTCGGTTGTGGACGAGCTAGAAGACCAGGAGTCTACACTAAAGTCCAGCACCACATGCAGTGGATGTCCAGCATCCTCAGTGAGTGTGACAGATGGACGTACTCACTGATGGATAAAAACATGTCTTCCTGACTTCCTGTTGTCTCCCCTCAGGTGATCCAGGTGTCCTGTACGCAGACGACTCCTCTAATGAAGGTCTAGCGTGTTCACAGCAATCATCTCCCACATCTTTGTAGAAAAAGGTCTCCAGCTCTGTCTCTGTGTTTCCTTGGGCTCAGAGGACTTGTGTGGACAGAAGCAGCAGAGCTCCAGTTGTCAGAAGACTCCAGGGCTTGGCTCCATCTCGGTGTCCCAGGACGGTGAAGCTTCTGTGGGGAACGTCTCTGAGTCCTGCCCGTTCTCTTGGCCCTGGATGGTCAGCCTGCAGTCCGCTGGACACCACTACTGCAGCGGCATCCTGATCCACCACCGCTGGGTGCTGACGGCTAAGCACTGCGGGGTCAGGTATGAAACCACGACCACAGCCTCTATAACCTTCCTGCTGCAGCCCCTGACGGTCTCTGCTTTGTCCTCGCAGAGTTAAAGAAGACATTGCCGTCCTCGGTGTTCACGACCACCGCTTCTCCTCGTCTCAGAGTGTCCCGGTGGATGAAGTCTACAGCCTGCCAGAGGATGGGGGCTTCCCCCCAAAGTTGGACCTGTCCCTGCTTCGCCTCAGCGTGCCCGCTAGAATCAGTAACAACACAAGCTTTTATTTTGAAGGATCACTTCCTGTATGTCTTTTGTCTCCGTCAAACCCTGAATCTGTTCCCTGGTCTTAGGCTCAAGTGTGTCCCCGCTGTGTGTCCCTGATGAAGACGAGGAGCTGGATGGCAGCTGGACCTGTGTAACGGCGGGCTGGGGGACTGTGAGAGCTGAAGGTCGTCCACCTGTCCAATCATCTACATGTCCTTCTGTCTGACCCTCACTACCTCTGATGTCTGACCAATCACTTTTCTTTTGCAGAAACCTTCGCTGCACAGCGCTTGCATCAGGTTGGACTGTCATTGGTCAATCAGACGAGCTGCAGAGAGAAGTGGGCGGGGCTTGTTAGTGACTCCCATGTATGCACACACCCATCAGGCTCCGCCTCCTGCATGGTAACATCCTGATCCCAGATTCATGTCTTTAGATGTCCACCAGAGCTCCTGCTCATGATGGTCTCTCTTTGTCCACAGGGTGACCAAGGAGCTCCTCTGTTCTGCAGAAAACATGGTGCTTACTTCCTGTTTGGCGTGGTCACATGGGGCAGCGCAAAGTGTGATGCAAATAAACCCGCCATCTTCTCCCGGGTGTCAGATTATCACTCCTGGATCTCTGAACTGACCACTGACCTCTGACCTCTGGGGGCCCCATACTGCATTGAATAAACTTTGACAGACGATCGTTGGTCTCTTTGTATTTTTTTTTTTTGCTGTTATAGAAAAAATATATATTATAAATGTTACTTCCTCACATCTGCCATCAACTCCCCTGCACGGGGAGTGTTTTTAGTGTTTGATCTTCATCGAACACTAAAAACACTGAAGGTCTATCGATTCAATAAACGCCGAGTCAGAAATCAATCAATCAATCAATCAGTCTTTATTTGTTTAGCCCAAATATCAAACCTCAAGATGATCTGCTGTCAGTCTGAGTCTGCCCCAGACGTCAGAGACATCAGAGGTTAACCTGACCTACTGTGGAGCACCTGAGGAGGCTCAGGGTGGAGGTCAACCAAACATACGTAAACATCACTGCTGAAGCTCCGCCCACAAGCTGCCCCGGTGACCTTCAGATGTTAAAGTGACCTTAAACACTGAGCGTGGATCTGTGTGGTTTTAATGGCTACAGGGTTACAGACACATCAGTGTTCTGCTCATGAGGTATTTCAGTGTCCAGACTAAGACTGCAGTCCAGGGCGGGTCCTCCCCTCTGTCAGAGGTTAAAGGTCAGCAGGTCACACATCGTCTGCCCCTCCGTTCACCACCTGGTGTTCGTCGTCCTGAAAACAAAGAGAAGGATTCAGGACACTCTGCGCCATCTCTACAGTCCACAGGCTCAACAGCCAATCACAGGGCTCAAACCTGCCCTCGGGTAACCTGATGGTTAATGACTATGTCAGCCCTGTGATTGGCTGTTCATCAGTTCAGTGAGTATCGTGCCCCTCCCCTTGGCCGTCACAGACATGGAGGACAGGTGTGCCCTCAGGTAAGTCCAGGAAACACGTCGTTTCTTCTGTCTCTTCCTCTTCTGTTCATTTTACTGTGAACTATTACTGGAATATATTTTAAACTCTATTTACCTTTTTAATCAATATTCTAAAGAATAAATTTCTTTGATTTGTCATTGGATTTGAACAGAGCAGAAGGACCTCCTGACTCATCATCTGAAATGCTGCACGTCCGTCTTGCTAACCTTCACTGTCCTACAATGTCACGGCTAAAGGCTTAACGGGCCAATCAGGGGAAAGAGGCGGAGCTTCAGACGTGACGACAGCAGGAAGAGACTGTGTGTTTGAAGACAATGGCAGCTTCTGAAGCAGCAATATGTGCAGTTTATCAGAAATGGTCTCAGATTCTTCTTTAGAAGAGGAGCAGAGAACTGTTTTTGCTGATGATGCAGAAATGCTGCACAAACAATGCTGCTAGTATGGTAGCCTGGGGTCATGGTTACTCAGACATACTACCTGCTGAAATCTGCTCTCCTCAGTAGTTTACCTGGAGAACTTTGGTGGGATTGTCTTTGACGAGGTTCATGTCACATAAATGATCCGTCTGTGTGGTAAAATTTAATGTGAGACGACAGTCTGAGGACTGAAACATGGTTCAAGCTAGCAGCTAACAACAGGGTCGAGCTGTACCATCACACTGTGGCTCGATCTGATTGGTCTGATGAGTGTCAGTGGCAGAACGATCGTCCAATCAGCAGCTGCAGTTGTTTTTGAGGGTTCTACCTCTGAAACACTTCCTATGGGCTCTATGGACATTTGCTTGACATTAAAAGAACCTTCAGCAGAAGAGTTTTGGTTCGCTGAGTCACACGGCATGCTTAAGTCAGGCAGGTGTGGACTCACAGCATCCTCAGGTGAGGGACTGCCCTCTGGCTCTGGACCTGCGTCATAGATCGGGTTATCGATGGTGTGGGGGGGATGTTCAGGGGGCGGGCCTCCTTCCTCTGCTTCCTCTTCCTGTCAAAGAAAAGGTCATAGGTCATGTGCTAATCAGACATGTGGGGGTGTGAACAGGTATTCACGGCAACTTGACCACAGGATGAGTGACCTTGAAGTAGTGGAACCTGAAGGATTTGGTCTTATGGGCGTAGAAGTGGTATCCAACGAAGACTGCCGCCGGCAGCAGAAGGACCAGGACCACAACGCCAACGCCAAGCCCTGCCTTGTGAGCCACCTTCATCTGCTGGACCAATCAGACAAGGACAAAGTCAAAGGAACTGTGATTATTTGATTGGCAGCAGCCAGTGAAAAACCAAAACGTCCGTCAGTCAAAGGTCTTCATTTACTGATCAGTGAGGAGGGGCTGATCCTGAAATATACCCGTTAAACCATTTTGTCCACAGACTGTCCAAGGACACGAGGTCATGTGACTGCAGGGCTTGAACCCCGACCTTTCTCTCCAGAGATGCCAGCATCTCGCCGAAGAGCAGCTGATTTAGTCAAGCTAGCTTTACATTAGCCTTTGTAGTACATTAGACCAGGACATGGCAATCCAGAATGAGACAGCAGAATATACCTGTCCATGTTTTATGACATCACTTACTGCCTGGTGAGGCTGTGGGGCTTTGAGCGGTCCCTGGAGAACATGGATGACCCCGTTTGCAGCCTGGATGTCCGAGTCGGTGATGAAGCGGTTGTTAATGTAACAGGACGCCTGAAAACAAGACTTTACATGAGACAGCATGGGGGGCAATGAAGTTTAAATCAACATAATGTTTTTGTCTTTAAGGTCGAGGGTCAGCTGAAATCATACAGCTGCTCTGACTGACAGCGGTCTCGGCCATTCACAGGCTGTCATAGCTGCTAAGTAGTTTCCACATAAGAAGAGTTAGATTTTTGGATTCAGAACTTTGCTGTGTGTTGAGTCTTATTGTCGCCCTCTGTTACGGCTGCTGCCGTTTGAGTGTTGTGAGTGCGTGTGTGTCTGTGAGTGCGCATGTGTGGATGTGTCCCTCCCTCTTCCCTCAGGTTGCCAGGTGAATGTGGAGGGTGGAGCGCCTGACAATCAAGACCGCATGGCGTCTCCAATGAGAAGCTGACGAGTGTATGGCAACCCCTTTAAAGGGCTGACTGGACCTTCACTCAGGAGCGGCTGTGTCTGGTGTGGCCTGTCGCTCGACCTCGTCTGGCTCGGCTCCACAGAAAAATTATTGTTAAAATCGCTTAATTTGTGTTAAATTGTTTAGTAATTTAAGCTTGTCCTTTGACATCATCTTGTTTGGTATTCTGTTAATTTAGTGTTATGGCAATCAATTCCTTGTAAGAAATCCTCATTATTTTCATTAAACACCTCTGTTAACCTTTCCATCTGGTTTTTATGTTACCTCCTTTTACATTTTACCCCTTTTAAGAGCCGGGGACGTAACACCCTCTAAAGGTCAGGATGAGGTTAAACTTTACCAGAGCCAATGGATTCATCAGGTCAGCGACTCCAAGGACGCTCAGGGAGCCAACTCGAGTTCTGATGTGAGTTCCGTTCTTCAGGTGCTCGAGCCGAAGAGTCTGACCCTCAGAGAGGTGGAACTCGATGTCCCGCATGGACAAAGTCTGCAAGGGATGGACATGCAGAGAGACGAGGATGTGCTCGTTAATCATTTAATACCTGGACGTGGACGGGAGCGTCCTGTTTGTTCTCTGAGCACCATGAAACCCCATTTCATGGTGCTCAGCTGTCACCTGTCCATTTCACCAAAAACTGAAATGGACAGGTACGACACCTTTACAGCACCAGGTCATGCACAGGCACAAGCTAAACAGAAGCCAGTTAACCCCACACAAAATCAGGGACTCACCTGGTTCGCAGGTAGACCATCGTTGTCAGGTACGAACAGCGTGGACTGGACGGTGAGATTACTGAGACGCTTCATGAACTGTTGACCCAGATCACTCAGTGCAGACGCATTCAGGATTTGCTGCAGAGACACAGAAACTCAATAAAGCAGCCCTGTTGATTTAGGGTGAACCACAGTTTGAGATTTTAATCAAAATTGTTGTCCTAAACACATGAGGATGACCAACAGGCTTAATAGTGACGAGGCAAAGACCAATCTGAGGCCTGTCTTTAGCTAAAGGTAATCAGTGCGTAAAAGATCTCTGTCTGAGACGCACAGACGTGTTGGAGATGACCAGACAATGGCTGAATCTGTCAGCAGCTCTCTGACCAAACAGGATTTAACTGTAATCATAAAACCTCCACTGACCTCCTCTGCAGGGCCTTCAGAGTCACGTGACATGACTCAACCACTAAAAACAATATCAGTAATCATCATAATTATAAAGTTATGGTTATAATAGTCATAGTAATAATGGACTCTGACTCACGATGAGGAAGTTTGAGAAGTTTGGAGTTGATTTGAGGATCTGCAGCAGGTTCCCCACACAGCTGAGACCATCTCCAACAAAACCAGCGTTACACTCACACTTCACCTCTGAAACACAGACATCAATTAAATTACCGTGTTATGTACCATAAACTCATCATGAAACATTTACACATTATTTATAAATCTATAAACTGAGAGGAGACACGTGGTGAACAGGCCTCAGGAACCAAACCAGGACTGCTGATATGCAGGAAGCGAAAAGTAAAAACCAGTTCTGGACCAGCAGCTCAGAGTCCAGCTTTGTGGTCTGGACTCCTGAACATGGCCTGGACTTTGAGGTTTTGGTCTGAACTGATGAGTTATTTTGAATTGTTTGTTTTTGGTCCAGATTTGGTCTTGATTTTGTATATCAGGCAGAAGGCAGGTGTTCATATGAGACCTAAACATCAGGAGGACTTTGTTCTCACCCTTCATCCTGAAGCAGAAGGCGTCCCAGGTCTCACTCAGGTTCTTACGTGTCCCGTAGTCCACGATGCCCACATGTCCAAAACCGCACTGAGGGTTGGAGAAGGTCGTTGGGTATGCTACACGCGCCGCATCCAACCAACCAGCAGCACACATGTTCAGACCTCCCTATAGGAACGCATGAGAACTGATGCTTTAGTGTGTCCTTAGCATGTGGACCTTATAGAATGAGTGTTGTGTTCACGGACCTGCTGAGCGTAGGACAGCTGAGTGAATGTAGCCAGGCTGCCCCCCTCGGCCATGCAGGACTCCTGGGCCTCACTGTAGGTCAGCTTGTACTGACCTTTGGGCGAGCGGAGGTGAAACACGCCAAACTTTGAGTCTATGCACAAACAGGACAGGAAACACATCAAATGTCGGACTGGGACAGGAAACAAGTCAACCACTACACTGGGACAGGAAACACGTCAAACATCGAACTGAGACAAGTAACACGTCAAACGTTGGACGAGGACAGGAATCATGTCAAACATCAAAGTGGGACAGGAAACACGTCAAAGGTTGAACTGGGACAGGAAACACATCAAACGTCGGACTGGGACAGGAAACATGTCAAACGTCAGACTGGGACAGGAAACACGTCAAACGTCAGACTGGGACAGGAAAAATGTCAAACAACGGACTGGGACAGGAAACATCAAATATTGCGCTGCAAAAGGAAACACGTCAAACATCAGACTGGACCACGGCGTAGATTTCTGATTGGTCAGACAGAGGTACCTTCAAAGTGCAGGTCAGTGCATCCAGCATCTTGATGACATTGTCCGTTATCTTGGAGGCAGCGGCTGATTGGCTGCTGTTTGATCTCACAGGTGATACCGTCTCCAATGTAGTTGTCCTTACAGGTGCATCTCTTCTTCCCCTGGTGACACGCCCACACAGACAGGTGATCAGCATTCACACACTTGAGATCCTGATGGTGATATTTTCATGAACTGCTGCTCTCACCGGAGCTGTCATGGCACAGGTGGCATGCTCATGGCAGCCTCCGTTGTCTCCGGTGGCACATGGGTCGATGGGCAAGCAGGTGAAGCCGTCTCCATGGTGGTTTTTAGGACAGGTACAGCTCACCTGTTCTTCCACCTGAGAACACTTGGCTCCTTTGGCACAGCCGCCGTTCCACACACTGCAGATATCCATGACTGCAGAGGGAGAGAAAGAAGGTCAGTCAGAACAACCATCCATCTGTTCATCCAACCACTCATACATTCATCAATCCATCCATCTACATATTTGTCAGCCCTCGTCTCTGGGTGTCCCACATGTCCCTTTTCCAGCCCCTGGAGGCTTCACCTGGTCAGGTGAAGATATAATAACTAGATCTCTATATCTATAATAACTCCAAGATCATCGTGAGGGATCAGCAGCTTGAAACTCTATTGATTCTTCTTTCATGCTGGCTCATGTAATGTAATTAACATTAAAGTTCTTCTTCAGGCAGTTCTGAGTCTGCCTGAAACACTTCCTCGAGGACTTGACCATGGTGGTCCTGGTTGTGGCAGAAGTTGAGCTGCAGCCTGCCAGGTCTCTTCTTTACCTTCTTACCTGACTATGATGGGGTCCTGCAGGTCTGGTGACCGCCAAGAGGTTCTTGGGTGCTGCACCATGCAGCAGGATGTTTCACTATAAAGGCTTTGAACATGGACCACTTGGACTCCGGCCCCCCCTGGCTGTCCCAGAACAGTACCAGCAGGGGCAAACAACACCAGTTACCAGGTCTGACCATCCAACTCGCCA
Organism: Scarus forsteni; assembly: GCA_036419115.1. NCBI lineage: Eukaryota > Metazoa > Chordata > Actinopteri > Labriformes > Labridae > Scarus > Scarus forsteni. Next base: position 25,668,709 of record JAZDUH010000341.1, on the reverse strand, counting down.
CCAGGAGAAACACTTTGGCCTTTACTGTTCTTGGACCGCTGCAGTAAAGACCACCACTCTTGGACCTGGTCTTTCAGATATCCAATCAGTGACCAGCACAGAAGTCCAGTACCAGAACTCCACCCCTTCAATGCAGGCTGTTCCTCTCTGGAGACCATGATGCTGGGTATGATGATCCGGACGGCCATGATCCAGGAGACCATGATCCTGGGTATGATGATCCTGGAGACCATGATCCTGGGTATGATGATCCTGGAGACCATGATCCTGGAGGCAGGTACTCCGTGTTCTTCCACCTTCACCTGCTGACTGTCTCATGATGTCTTTGACCTTCTTGCCTTTGGCTGCAGGACATCAGCTGTGGATCAGGCTTGTTTATCATGAGTCCTGTTAGAGACCAGACCAGCTCCTGGTCTGGTTCTGAGGTCATGTTCCTTTTTCATGTTTAGAACGAACGTGTTTATGGGAAATGAGAGAAACAATCAGGTTCATCAGTGATTCTGTGTTCTGCTGCCCTGTCATGGTCATGTTTACCTGTGCAGGTGAAGCCATCGCCTTCATAAAATGGCCGACACACACACATGTTGTTCTCACGGCAAACTCCTTTAGGAGAGCAGGGCGGGGAGCAGACCAGAGCCTCACCTACAGAGAAGTGTTATTAATGTGTTATTAACATGTTATTAACATGCTTAACATGCATTTCTGTTCAACCAATGTGTCAGATTCATGATGAAAAATTATAATTATGCATTGACAGGTAAGAGGTACAGGTCCTCTGACTCACTTGTCTGACTTTCACAGTGCTTCCCGGTCCAGCCCTCCTCACAGAAACACGCACCTGTACCTGTGCGGCCCTGATCACATGACCCGTGATCGGAGCAGTTACACGCTGAGAAAAGAAGTGCAGAGTCAAAAACGGGAAGATCCCTGAACAGGTGAGTGTGAGCCTGCTGCTCACCTTTACAGCTGCCTCCATAGAAACCATCGCTGCACAGCTCACAGGCCACGCCCCCAAAACCAACATCACAGGAACAGGTGCCATTACCAAGGTGACCGTCATCACATTTACCATGGTTACTGCAAGGTGAGGTGCTGCCGCCGGGACAGGCTGATGGAGAGAGGGAAACCCAATGAAGGATCAAATTATCAAAGTCATCATCGTACCTTCATTGTCATACCATGATATCATCATGACATCATCATGGATTTAATGGCATGTACTGTTTCCGTCTCTCTGAGTTTTGAAATAAGAGAAACAGACTGTGAGTGTGTTATTTTCTGTTGAGTCTCACCAAGACAGTTCTGTCCATAGTAACCACGGCAACACTTTGTCTTCATGAAGTTGACCGTACAAACTTTGCGGCAACCTGAGTTTTGAGCAACGAACACCATTGGGAGGTCACACTTCTCCACCTCCTAAACCAAAAACACACAGATATGATTTATGTCTGACAGATGATCACTCTGATAAGTCAGTCACTCAAAGATAGTCTTTTGTAAACAGATGACCACTTTGACCTTCAGTTTGGACCCTTTGGGACAGCGAGACGATGAGGATGAGCACTGTTCACAGCTCATCTACCAGAAATGAGAGAAGAAGAAGAAATGGTTATTTATCACAGGGTTCCTTTAGGAGGAGAATCTGTCACAGTTATTGTCCTGTTCATTTCTTTCTCATGGCGTTGATCGTCACAATGCCATCAGGTTTATCATTTTAACCCAAAACGCTTGTCCAATAAACCTGGAGGTCGAGGGTCTTCTGCTCGGTGCAGTGACCTCCGAGACTGGGCGGAGTCAGCAGGCAGTCGATCCCGTAAGCGATACCCCAGTTAAAAACGAGGTGTCTCTGGATGATCCGGCACCTTCCATCATTTATGAAGACCTCCCCCTGTTGACACACAGCAAACATATCACCACAGGACTCTTCTTCTGTGGTTTTAAAACAACCTTCCTGTACTTACGATGGCGTCCACGCCTCCACAGCTGAAGCTCAGAAGTGAACCCTGCAGAGTTCGAGCCGAATCCAGGTGGATCAGACCTTCAGCATAAACCTGGTAGACCAAACCAAATCCACCTCTATCTATGTTTATACTCTTCTGTAGTTTGTTTTATTATTCGTTTGTAGTTGTTTGTAGTTTGCTGTGTAGTTTTGTTGTCCCTCACCTTGTTGCTGTACAGGATGTGGAACTTCAGGTGCTCCAGCAGCTCGGCTCGGTTCTGCTGGTTAAACAGGAAGTCCTTCTGCTCCTGTGGCAGCGACGCCATGATGGCATCTGAAGGCAGGAAGATGGTCAGTGGGTGGTAGAGCCCGTCGTTCATCAGGTCCATCACCCCCGAGTCCTGACACGTCAGCACAAGTCATTCAAAACTCCAAAGGGTGCTGATTGAGTCGGCCAAAGCCTCTCAGAGCTGACCTTTCAAAATAAAAGCCAGGTTGCCTTACCTTCAGTAGTTTGTAGAAGGTTTTGTAACCATGGTGACCAGCAACGTCACTCAGATTCATCTGAAATCAACAGCCAGCTCGTTTAATCAAAGGTGATGATAGCAGATGGTTGTCAGTGGTTATTTCTATATTCATGATTTTTTTTAAATTAATTTGACTTCATATTGAAAGTTTCGGACAGTTAGAGGTTTTGAGGCAGAGACTCTAGGTCTCTCCTGTTACCAAAGTTGTCCATCTCTGCTTTATTAAAATATACCTCCATCTTGTTATCACTGAAATAATCATAGCCCTGCTGACTCACTGGATGGTCTTGGTCTTTTACTTTGCTGGAGGCAGGTGGAGTAAGAAACCTGTTGACCTCGTGGAAGATGCCGTTGGTGCAGAGGTCGTGGCTGTAGGTAACGTTTGCCTGGTTGATGAAGATGGAGCTCTAAGAACACAAACAGAAGCTCCTTCAAAGCTGATCCATACATCACTTATTCAAATGTATTTCAGATGTTGTCACGTGGAGGCACCGCCCCCGATCGGTCACCTGATTGGTTTGCGTGGTTAGCACCTGCCCGGACAGAGACGTCAGATTTTGTGGTCGACTCAGGTCGGCGGGCAGCAGTGTGTGACACATGACGATGTGGCTGCGTATGAATGTGCCAAACTCTTCAATCTGCACCTCTGACCTCAGCTGCTTGAGCTGAAACACAAGGACAGCCGACAGCAGAGTGTCAGAGTCAGGAGGACTCGTTTTCAGGGTTTTTAGTCCACTAATCTCCCAACAGTGGAAAACAAGTTAATAAACTGACATAAAAACTATGTTCAGAAATAAGCAATGGTTTCAAACTGAAACGGCTTCTGCAACAACCCACAAACTACATCTGAAAACCAGCAACTACTCAGACAACTACAAAAAAACCATCACAATCAGTGGATTCTTTCCCTCCAAATACCTGCCATGTACCACAGCTCTCCACGCTGACATGGACAACATGGCTGCCCCAAAAACAATTAGCCCCTCCCAGTGGGCGTGACATAGAGAAAGTTAAGTTTCTAATTTCAAGTAAAATTGAAATTAGAAACATCCACAAACTAAGAAATATCTCCCAAAATTGATTCAGTTTATCTTTTTATTCAGTCTCCAGTTCTGAGGAATAAACACAACTGGGCGAACAAATGAGGGGGCCACTTTCCCACCAAGCGCCCTTTAAAGACCCGGAAACAGATGCGCCCCTGTTTGGCTAACATTGCGCCTGACAGTGTGGACGACGGCGTGGCATCTGCATGTTTATGTAACAAGAATGAACATGTGCGTGGAACACCGAGTGTGAGAACTACAGGACCGATGAGGTGGTGAATTAAGGTGACAGCTGTGACAGCTGTGACAGCTGTGGCGAGGGAGTGTACAGTGAGTGGTGTGTAGCATGTAGCATGTAGGATGTAGCGTGTAGCGTGTAGCAGGTAACGTGGCATGTAGCAGGTAGCATATAGCATGTAGCGTGTAGCAGGTAGCATGTAGCAGGTTGCATGTAGTGTGTAGCAGGTAGCATGTGGCATGTAGCAGGTACCATGTACTGTGTGCGTGTGCTCTATCACAGGTAACACAAACAGGCCTGACTGTCCCAAGTCATGTGACATCAACAATCTGGAGCCCCCTGCTGACCTTTGACCTGCACAGATCCAGGGCTGACACATGGTCGTCTCACCTTTCCGCTCAGCTGTCCCGCTCCGCTGAAGGCGTCTGCGGTCGGGATGAACACGGTGAATGGGCCGCGACCTTTCAGAGAGATCTTGGTCACCTGGAGGAGATTCAAAGGCATGGTCACACGTTAACATGGAGAGCTGTGATTGGCTGATGAGACGCCCTTGTTAGAACAGCCTGTCTTAAACAGAGTTAATCAAAGGCGTTTACTTACGATCAGAGCCATGTAGAAATCTCTGAGCTGCCTCCTCATGAGCTCCTGAAAGCACAGCAGGTCAGTCTTCAGAGTAAACACTAGAGCAGAGCAATGGCTCATGATATTTATCACCCTTTGATTTTAAGGCATTCAAATGCTTTTTTTCTTTTGTTTGATCTTTATGACTTAAGTTAAACGGGAATATCGTGTTGTCCCTTTTTTCTGGAACATAACGAGTTGTTTTTTTGTCTCACCTTTGCCAAGCTGCCCCTGCAGGTGAACCCGTCTCCGATGTAGTTACTGGGACACGTGCAGGTACGAGCACCTGGAGCCGACATGTTACAGCGAGCAACCTCGTGACAGCCGCCATTTCCCTTGGAGAACAAACACAGGAGGCTTCAGCCAATCAGAGTGACCGATACTGCCTGCCTGTCAGTCAGTGTGAAGCTTTTCCATCACGTGAAAACAAAGGTTTGTCTTTAGTAACTGCACCACGGGGCCGCAGGTAAAGTCAGAAGGTCGGGGTTCTCTTGTTAGGTTAGATGATGACTCAGTGAATTACAAAACCCAAAACCAGTGAAGTTGGCACGTTGTGTAAATCGTAAATAAAAACAGAATACAATGATTTGCAAATCCTTTTCAACGTATATTCAATTGAATACACTGCAAAGACAAGATTAGAACTGAGAAACTTTTTTTTCTTTTGCAAACAGTCATCAACTTAGAATTTAATGGCAGCAACACATTGCAAAAAAGTTGGCGCAGGGGCATTTTTACCACTGTGTTACATCGCCTTTCCTTTTAACAACACTCAGTAAATGTTTGGGAACCAAGGAGACCAATTTTTGAAGCTTTTTGGGTGGAATTCTTTCCCATTCTTGCTTGATGTACAGCTTAAGTTGTTCAACAGTCCGGGGTCTCCGTTGTTGTATTTTACGCTTCATAATGCGCCACACATTTTCAATGGGGGACAGGTCTGGACTACAGGCAGGCCAGTCTAGTACCCGCACTCTTTTACTACGAAGCCATGCTGTTGTAACACGTGCAGAATGTGGCTTGGCATTGTCTTGGCTGAAATAAGCAGGGGCCTCTATGAAAAAGATGTTGCTTGGATGGCAACATATGTTGCTCCAAAACCTGTATGTACCTTTCAGCATTAATGGTATCTTCACAGATGTGTAAGTTACCCATGTCTTGGGCACTAATACACCCCCATACCATCACAGATGCTGGCTTTTGAACTTTGTGCCTATAACAGTCCGGATCGTTCTTTTCCTCTTTGGTCCGGAGGACACGACGACCACAGTTTCTAAAAACAATTTGAAATGTGGACTCGTCAGACCACAGAACACTTTTCCACTTTGCATCAGTCCGTCTTAGATGAGCTCGGGTCCAGCGAAGCCGGCGGCGTTTCTGGGTGTTGTTGATAAATGGCTTTGGCTTTGCATAGTAGAGTTTTAACTTGCACTTACAGATGTAGTGACAAACTGTAGTTACTGACAGTGGTTTTCTTAAGTGTTCCTGAGCCCATGTGGTGATATCCTTTACACAGTGATGCCGGTTTTTGATGCAGTACCGCCTGAGGGATCGAAGGTCACGGGCATTCAATGTTGGTTTTCGGCCTTGCCGCTTACGTGCAGTGATTTCTCCAGATTCTCTGAACCTTTTGATGATATTACGGACCGTAGATGATGAAATCCTTAAATTCCTTGCAATAGCTGGTTGAGAAATGTTGTTCTTAAACTGTTGAACAATTTGCTCACGCATCTGTTCACAAAGTGGTGACCCTTGCCCCATCCTTGTTTGTGAATGACTGAGCATTTCAGGGAAGCTGCTTTTATACCCAATCATGGCACCCACCTGTTCCCAATTAGCCTGTTCACCTGTGGGATGTTCCAAATAAGTGTTTGATGAGCATTCCTCAACTTTCTCAGTCTTTTTTGCCACTTGTGCCAGCTTTTTTTGTAACGTGTTGCAGGTATCAAATGCCCAATGAGCTAATATTTGCAAAAAATAACAAAGTTTACCAGTTCGAAATTTAAGTATCTTGTCTTGCTGTGTATTCAATTGAATATAGGTTGAAAGGGATTTGCAAATCTTGTATTCTGTTTTTATTTATGATTTACACAACGTGCCACCTTCACTGGTTTTCGGTTTTGTATTATCCAGCTCTGAATGACAGCCATGTGATTGCTTTGTAACCAGTCCAGGCCCCCCCTCACCTGCTGTGATAGGCTCTGCCCCCCTCACCTTTCTGCACAGGTTGATCATCTGGCAGTCCTGACCGTTGCCATGGAAACCATCCCGACAGGCGCAGGAAGTCTGTGAGGGGGTCACCACAATAAAAGCCTCACCTTTGGACATGTTCACCTTTAAGACCTTAAAGACTGAGTCAGAGGTGTGAACCGGTCTCACCTGATTCGGTCCAACATGGATGCACTCTGCGTTGTCGTGGCAGCCACCATTTCCCGTCAGACACGCATTGATCTCTGATTTAAGAAACAGACAAACATCCTGGGATGTCCTCTCACTCCAGAAAAATACATAAAGTCAAACTTATGACGACGAAGACGCACCGACACACACCAGCCCGTCGCCGCGGTAACCCTGTCTGCATGCACACGCCCTGCGGCCAGGTAACGTCCGCTTACACACGGCGAATGGGCTGCAGCCGCCATTACCCACTGCACACCCATCTATGGCTGCCAACATGAAAATGAGATTACATTTAGAATATCTGAGTCTGTGTGAGTGTGGGACAGGAGTGAGTCTGCCTCACCTGTGCAGGACGTCCCGTTTCCCTCAAACCCGGCGGCGCAGGCACACGAGGACCCAGACGGACCAATCAAACAGCTGAAACAACAAAACCATTCAGACTATGAAACCAACCTTAAACCCTGGTGAACATATGGACAGCTTCATTAACACGAGGATGACTGAACATATGATATATATAAATACATAAAAAATATAAAAACATATATATAAAAATAGAATAATGAAGTATAGATATACAATAACATAATATAAAAATATAACAATATAATAAAAATATAAAATAATCTAATATTAATATATAATTAAATATTAATACACAATAATAAAATATAAAAATATAATAATTTAAATATATATATAATAATTAAATATAAATATATAATAATGTTATTTAAATACATAATAATTTAATGTAAACATATGATAATATAAATATAAAATAATAAAGTATGAATATACAATAATATAATATAATAATAAAATAATATAGGATAATAAATATACAATAATATAATATGAAAATAAAATAATTGAATATAAACATATAACAATAAAATATTTGAGGCTGGACTCACTTGGCACTGCTGTGACACTGCAGGGATCCACAGAGCTGCTCTGAGTCCACTTCTGCAGCAGGACAACAACATCAGGCCCAACAGTCTCATAATATCCATGTGATTATAAATAATCTGCTTAAATACATTAAACACAATAGAATAAATATGAATCTAAATAATCAAAAACAGCTTTCATGTCTCACTCTCATCACACAGGACACCTCTCCATCCAGCCTCACAGGCACACGTCCCGTCTCCCGTCAGACCCTCGCTGCAGCGGCCATTTTTACAGCGACACTCTGTAGGGGAACCGGGGTCAAAGCGTCAGTCTGGGCTCCAGTCAGAGCTTTTAAAAGCGGGTTCTGGACCTCACGGGCAGAGGCCTCCTTGAGAACAGACTCATCAAACTGGACTGAACAGGTCATGGTTATGAACATGTAAAAACACACCCTGGTCACAGTGGACGGAGTATTTCCCACCCTCGCAGCTCTCACAGGCCGTCCCATTGAACCCTTTGAAACAGCGACACACGCCACTTCCCGCCGTCCCGTCCTCACAGCGACCGTTACCAAAACATGGCTGACCCTTCGGCCCGGGACACGGCTCACAGAATTCACCAAAGTAACCAGCGCAGCATCTCCGCTCCTGAAACACAGGACAGCAGCTGTTGGGTTGCTGCAGAGGTTTTGGTTCAGACGTGAGAAGAAGTGGGACGTACGATGCTGGGCTGAAGACACGAGGCCCTGCAGGCGACGGTCAGCAGGCGCTCGCCCTCGTACATGCGGCTCAGCATGCACTTCCTCCTCTTCACCGATTTCTGAGGGTCAAATTTAAAGAGGAGAGAATCGAGTGAGCTGTCAGGACAGTAATGAAGAAGAAGTCTGAAGCTGTGTTCGAAATCACTCACTATCACGGATATAGTGCACTATATAGTGTGTTCGCCATTTTGTAGTGTTGTTCGAATTCTCAGCAGTTAATTTCATTCACTATATAGTGCACTACAAAATACCCACAATGCACAGCAAAAGTGAGTGTACATACGATGTACCCTATATTGTACTCCTGTATACCACAATGCAATGCGGCTGTGATTTTCCATAGAAGAAGAAGAGAAGGAAGGCCGTTAAGCGCTGCTTTCATTCATAAATGGAAAGTGTTTATAGCACGTTCGTAGCGTAGCTCTATGACGTCTTTTAGCGGCTGTAAACAGCTTCAAAATTTGGTACTTTTCCTCCTGAGTGTTTACTTGAAATTTGGCGCGTCCACTTCTGTCACAGGAATAACCAGCTCATCAACTGACGCTACGACTTTTAGAAAATTTCAGTGTAGTGTCCGAAATGTCATTTGGTCATTCCCTATGTAGTCCACTATTTCATTTACACTACATAGGGGATAGTTAGTGAGTGAATGAGTGGACGATTTTGAACACAGCTTGAGTGTGGGCGTGAGCTCTGACTCATCGGAGCGTTCTAATGATGTCATCATCAGGTGTCCTTACGTCCTCGATCGTCCTGTTGGGACAGACTTCACCTGAAGGAAACAGACAGTCCACGCACGCCCCCTGTGGACACACAGCTGTTACTGATCATGTGATTTATTCAGCATGTAATCTGGCTCCGCCCCCTGAGTGTGTGGGGGTTACCTGGACTCTTAGGTACGAGACCTCGTCACAGCGGTTCTTGTTGACCTCCAGGACAGCAGACAGGCCGTGAATCACGCCCTGCCTGCTCAGGAGGTTTGAGGAGTTCAGCTGGGCCTCGTTCACAAACAGCTGAGTGGGAACACAGAACCATCATCACTTATTGATCATGTACTGGATCTGATGATGTCATCACTTATTGATCATGTACTAGATCTGATGATGTCATCACTTATTGATCATGTACATGATCAGATGATGTCATCACTTATTGATCATGTACTGGATCTGATGATGTCATCACTTATTGATCATGTACTGGATCTGATGATGTCATCACTTATTGATCATGTACTGGATCTGATGATGCCAGTGTTGATGGTGTCTCTGGTCCTGACCTTCCCGTCTCGAGGGAAGAAGCCCAGCTGGTACGAGACTCCCAGCAGCGTCTCTTTGAAGCCTCCGGACTGCAGGTCGCTCTTCAACAAGCGCTGCGCAGCCACCACGTGGTATCGAGTAGTATTGACGTCCTGTTGGACAAAAGAAAAGCACAGGTGTAGAAGGACATGAGCGTCTTTGAAAACCTTCTCATCTTAAGAGGCTGGTGTAGAAGGATCCTCCATCTGACTGAGATTGGTCAGTCTTCAGGATGGATGGACTTGAGAATGAATGGACTGATGGATGGACTGATGGATGGATGGACTTAAGAATGGATGGACTTAAGAATGGATGAACTTATGGATGGATGGACTGATGGATGGACTAATAAATTGATGGACTGATAAATGGACTGATGGGTGGATGATTCCCTCAAGCCAGACTCAGGCGTTGGCGTTGGTGAAGCGTACCATGGCGGGGAGCGAGGTTCTCCTCAGATACTGGCGGATGGCGGCGTCTGTCGGGGCGAACACGGTGAACTGCTCGGCCTGCTCGATCTCGTTGGTCAGATTATAATCCTGCAGATAAGAGACTCGTCTGAATGAACGTTAGCATGACAGCACTGAGACAGTGGACACTTCATTAGGTACACCTTTGGGTACCAGGTCAGACTCAAAGATGTAGGACTCCACTGACACCAAGACGGCCACAGCCTGTCCTGTGTGCGTACAGTGTGTGTGTACAGTGTATGCATCATGTGTGTGTGCACTATGTGTGTGTGTGTTTGTCGTACGATCAGGTATGATCTGAACAGGGAGAAGTCGGCCCTCAGAGACAGAGTGGCCAGAAGGCCTTCACTCAACTTCCTGTCAGGGACCAGAACCTGCAGAGAAAAAACCGAACCATCAGAGGAAACGCACTCCTGCAGCATTGTTAGCATAGCTAGCCTGGTAAGCATGGTTAGCCTGGTCAGCCTGATTGGCTTTGCACCTTGTCGATGATGTGGATGAGTCCATTGGTAGCGGCAATGTTAGGTGTGGTGATGGTTGATTCTCCAACAGACGTGATCTGAAAGAAAGAACTTAAATCTGAAATGTCCAAGGACGAGTGAAGGACATGTAACGGCCAACCCGCAGCTTGCTGCGGCGTGAATGCCAACACCTGAAGTCTGGGAGCAGGTCACCAGAGCTCTGAAGCTGGTTTGAACCGGTCTACAGTCGGTACAATAAACCCTGTTAATAAACTAAGGATCTAAGGACATGCAGATGTTTGCTCCACCCCCTCCTCATGGACTCACCTGATTGGCTGATGAAACAGGAAGAATGGTTTTGAGGATGGAGGTGAGGGAGCTGAGGCCGCTGAGGTCTGATACTGAGAAGACACCGGAGACGATGTGATTTCTGCGAGGAGAGAGAGGGCGGGGTTAAGCTCCTGAAAAACTCACGGGCTGAAGAAAACCTTCTGAGGTGAAAGTCCTCAAGGGGGGCAGACCAGGTCCAAGTCCAGCTCCGCCCTGGTGCCCCCCCCCCCCCCCCCCCCTTTAGATTAATGGGCTAAATTAGAGTGAGAGGGAGGAGCTTCTTCTTAACCAATCATCAAACAGCCTCTAACGAACTGAGGCCCAGCAGATCTGAAAGTAAAAATCAAGACCTCCGGAGTCTGCAACTCCATTTCTGCTGATTCATGAAAACCTGGAGACCTGTTCCAGGCCTCAGTTAGGCCTGATCCACTACACAACAAAGAGTCAAAACTGGCCCATAGAAGAAGACGACAAACACACTAACAAACAAACACACAAGCACACAAACAAATACACAAAAACAAACACACAAACAGACAAACAAACACACAAACAAGCACACAAACAAACACAAACAAACAAACACACAAACAAACAAATACACACAAACATACAACACAAACACACAAACCAACACACTAACACACAAACAAACACAAACACACAAACAAACTAATAAACACACAACATACACAAACAAACACACAAACAAACACAAACAAACACACAAACAAACTAAAGAACACACCAACAAACACACAAAACACACTAACAAGCATACAAACAAACACACAAACAAACATACTAACAAACACACAAACAAACACACTAACAAGCACACTAACCAACACACAAACAAACAAACCAACAAACACACTAACAAACACACACACACAAACAAAAAAACTAAAGAACAAACTTAGAAACAAACACACAAACACACTAACAATCACACAAACAAACACACAAACACAAACAATCACACAACCAAACACACTAACAAACACACAAACAAACACACTAACAAACAAACTTACAAACACACAAACAAACACACACACACAAACATAAACAAACACTCAAACACACTAACAAGCACACTAAAAACCACACAAAACAAACACACAAACAAACACACACAAACATAAACAAACACTCACACACACTAACAAGCACACACACACAAACAAGAAAACTAAAGAACAAACTTACAAACAAACACACAAACACACTAACAATAACACAAACAAACACACAAACACACTAACAATCACACAACCAAACACACTAACAAACACACAAACAAACACACTAACAAGCAAACTTACAAACACACAAACAAACACACAAACAAACACCCTAACAAACACACTAACAAGCACACTAACAAACACACAAACAAACACACACAAACATAAACAAACACTCAAACACACTAACAAGCACACTAAAAACCACACAAACAAACACACTAAAAAACACACAAACAAACACACAAGCACACAAGCAAACACACACACAAACAAACAAACACACACACAAACAAACAAACTAAAGAACACACTTGAAAAACACACTAACAAACATACAAACAAACACACAAACACACCAACAAGCACACAACCAAAAACACTAACAAACACACTTACAAACACACTAACAAACTCACTAACAAACACACAAACAAACACACAAACAGACACACAAACAAACACACATTCAGGGAGACCTGATCAGACTGGGCAGGTTCCCTTTGGTGGTCCAGAAGGTTTTGTCCTCCGGAGACATTTTAGAGACTGCGTCTGAAGACGGAGCAAACACGGTGACATTCTGATCTGAGAGAGACCAGATCAGGCCAGAGTCCTGAAAAAACAACAGTAGCACTTTATAATAAGGGCCACGTCTCTTACAGTGTAGTGTCCTCAACTTTTGGGGTAACTTTCCAAAAAGTGCATGTCATTTCGCAGAACCTGTGTAGTAATTACACTTGTGTCTTAAAGTGTACATGCTGTTGTCTTAATGTGTAGTTTCCTCAACTGTTGGGGTAACTCTCACACATGTACCATGACATTTCGCAGTATCTATGGGGTCGTTAAACTTGCGTTTTACAGTTTAAGTCTTGGAGTCTTACAGTTTAGTTTCCAGTGTTTTACCATGTACTTATCTAAACAGTGTAATTTTCCTGAACATATCCTATGTTGACCAGTAGTTACAGGTAAAGTAGAGGGTAGTTACACAGTAAGTAAAGACAACAAATGTTCACTTTATAATCCAGCCCAGTTCCAGATGTTGACCATTAGTTACCGGTAAAGTGCTGGGTTGTTGCAGTGGAAGTACTGGACAGTTAGACAGTAAGCAAAGACAAATGTGATCTTAATGGCTGGGTCACTTAAAGGTGAATTACTATGCGGTGTATGTGTTTTGAAAAATAGAGATATTTTATACGTCTGCATGTCTTGTCATTATTATGTGAAACACATACTCATCAATACATTACAGCGTTTAAGTTTATCATTGGTCTACATAATCTGTATCCATGCTGATTCTTAAGAGGAAGTGGCACATCAAGGTTTGCACAGTAAAAGCATATGTTTAGGAAAATTACACTGTTTTGATAAGCACATGGTAAGACACGGAAAACTACACTGTAAGACAACAGCATGTACACTTTAAGACACAAGTGTAACTACTACACAGGTTTCGCGAAATGACATGTACATTTCGGAAA